>ML823231.1:7052-59816 GCA_009831015.1 Picea engelmannii | reverse complement strand
TTTTTTTTTCTAAGTAAAAAAGGGCAGGTCCTATTATATTAATATTGCAAAATTACGAAGTACTGTGGAAGTGCCAACTGTCCTGCCTGGAGAGGAAACCGAGATAGTTGGTCATTCTATGCCACTTCCTAAACTCAAAAATTCAGGCTACCACCTTTCCCGAAAGAAACCAAGACACATGGCCATCTCTAGAATAAGTTTGTTCTTCACTATGCTATCGCTATCATTGCTATAAGCTAACTGAGCTACTGCTCTGGTTTGCAACAAAAGAAAAAAAGTTTCTAACTATGAGCATGCAAGAAAACCTTTTAACCGGTGTCCTCATAATCGTCTTCACTCTTGCCGTGTCTGATTGGAATTGCATAGACCTGTGTGCAGGTGGGGCACTAGTGTCTTGGGGTAGTGCTAGAGTAGGCAGCGTAAATCATGTCCAGACATTGGTTGATGCAGATAGCTCTGAAAATCTGGTCGTCCACCATGCTGCATACCTCGAAGATTAATTCCAGGTGCTCCGAGTGAAGAAGTGGTGGCTGGTTCTGCAAATCTTGTGGAATGGAGGAAAGGGGAGTTTTCATTCGTGCGTCGGGCTCATCCTAGTGCTCTCGATGCCTATTCTGCTGCGTAATTTCCTCGGGAGGTGCACCGATTGTGAAATGGATGTTTCCTTCTGTGCCTTCCTATATCTCTTCCTCCACGATGCAAGATCTAAATTCCGCAACTGGAGTGTCCTTGGGACTGTGTGCTGGTCTTGGAGCAGGGGTAATGACATCCTTTCTGAAGCAAGCGAGGGGAGCCCAATTGTCCGGGATCGTGAAGAGAAGATTCTCGGAGTAATTCTGGATAGATTCATCCGGAGTAACCTCCTCGACATACGCCATGGGAGGTGTTCCAATTCTTCTGGACTTCCTGGTTCTGCTCTTGCTAGCTAGAGCCAGAGCTATCTCAACTTTTTTCTGCCTCTTCCTACGTGAGTTAGCCGCATACCAAGCCGCGCCTCTGCGAGGCCGCCCCCTTTCTCTCGACATTCTTAAAAGGAAAGCTACTGTCGGAATACCAGCTGAAAGGTTGTCTCTATTCCTGCACCTCGGCGTTTCAGCCTTCACCTGTGCAACCTTCAAATGCCACACATAGCCTCCAAGGTTGTTGATAACGACGGAGATGATATCTAAGGCCATTAACGCTGTGGTCTTAATGCTCTGGTCGGTCGTTCTCCTCGCGCGAGTGAGAGGCCTCGTCATATGGTGGGAGTTGCTTGGGTTTAATTCCATCATAAATGGCGAGGAGATGGGAGCTGGTGGCCAGCATTTATGGCATCACTCGGCTCTGATCCGTGTGTCCTTCCCTCTCCGCGTGGCACCCCATCCAGGGGCAAAGTTACTATTGTTAATGTTACAGTCTACATTGATATAATTTTAGATATGAAAATAAAATTGGTTTGTTTTTTAACCTTTTTACTAGAAACAAACACATGATTAGAATCACTTAATTTACACTTCTGTAGCTTGAAGAATTAGATTTTCTGGAAAGAGAGAGCTCCAATTCTATGTATAAGAATTCAATTTTCTGGAAAAAGAGAGATCCAATTCTATGTATTTATATTCCATAATTTGCGAGGAATTGGATTTTATACAAAGAAGACACTCCAATTATTTATACTTATATTCCATAATTTCTAGCTCTGTGTCCAAAGTAAATATTTATTTTTGCAAATGATGATATAATCCTTCATAATCACACGGTATGTAATCTGCTATTATAAATTTCCATAGTCTCAGAATTTGCAACCTAAATTATATTGTTCTCTTGAAGAATTGAATTTTTATCGAAATATAACTCTACAATTCTATGTATTTATATTCCATAATTTGTACCTTTGCATCTTGAAGAATTGGATTTTATAAAAAAGGACGCTACAATTCTTTATATTTATATTTCATAATTTCTACCCAATTTATATGGTTTTCTTTAAGAATTAGATTTTATGGGAAAAGAGCCCAGAGAAAATGGAGCTTTTATCGAAATATAACTCTACAATTCTATGTATTTATATTCCATAATTTGTACCTTTGCATCTTGAAGAATTGGATTTTATAAAAAAAGGACACTACAATTCTTTATATTTATATTCGATAATTTCTACCCAATTTATATGGTTTTCTTTAAGAATTAGATTTTATGGGAAAAGAGCCCAGAGAAAATGGAGCTGGTGCAATGGAAAGAATGAGCCTTGCCTTGCAAATAGTTAAGTTGTAACCAACTTTACTCTATCTTCTTGCTTATTGCTTAGCGCTGCCTTGCTATTTTTGTTTTTTTAATATTTTTCTTATTTTAATTGGTTAAATTTTTTCGTAGTCAGGTGTTATGTATGGTAATCATTTTTTCTGTTTATTTTTATTTTATTTTTTTGCCAACAGACTTGTGGTAATTTTTTTGGGTCTTGTCCAATGCCAACAATGCCAACACTGGTTATAATTTGATTTAAATGAGCACTTTAAATTTAATATAAATATATATTTTTTAATATAGAGATGAGCTAGATAAGGACAATTTTATTTAAATGAGCACTTTAAATTTCATATAAATATATATTTTTAATATACTTATGAATTAGATAAGGAGTTTTGGCTATGTTAAATAATGTTACAGTTCAATGTGTTTTTAATGGTAATAGTAACTATGATTTGAGAGTTTTAAGTCCAAGCCTAAATGCAAAAGGTACAATTAGTATTGTTAATGTTAAGTCTACATTGATATTATTTTAATTTTAACTATACAATTAATATTTGTTTGTTTTTTGACTTTATTACTAAAAACACATAATTAGAATCAAGTAATTTCTACTTTGCAGCTTGAAAAATGAAAAATGAAATTTTCTAAAAAGAGGGAAGTGCAATTTGTATGTACTTATATTTCATAATTTCCACAAATATTGTCTTTCATACTCACTGTATGTACTATAAATTTCCATAATCTTGGAATTTGCAACCTAATTTATATTGTACTCGG
Organism: Picea engelmannii; assembly: GCA_009831015.1. NCBI lineage: Eukaryota > Viridiplantae > Streptophyta > Pinopsida > Pinales > Pinaceae > Picea > Picea engelmannii. The sequence goes on along the minus strand of ML823231.1, from coordinate 56,810 downwards.
ACTCTCTTATTTTTCTAGTATCAACACTTGATCAGTGAAGGTTGTTTTTACACATTTTTGCATTCTCTCGTATCAACCCATAATCAATGATTTACAAATATGTGTTAATAAGCATGTCTCTCTGTTATATGGGTCAATAGGATTTCTATTATATTAGCATAATATTGGTGCAATCACCCGCGATAATAGTTTATGGGTCCCCTTTCTCTATCTCTGTCCCCTCAAAGAGCTCTGCGAAGGATTGGGACACTTGACCCTGATAACTTAGCTATTGAGGGAAGATAATAGTGGATACTTTTCTTTAATTTACAAATATTATGGTTGAGTTTACAAATATTTGCAGGACATAAATACTCAAGACATTGATATTTTTTTCTAAGAGATAATGAGGTACGAGTACTTTCATCACATTTGAATTAATGAATAAGAATTTGTTTCCTTGATTTCAAGTGAAGTTTCGTTTCATAGTCTTTTGGCTAGTCTTTCCGTTTAATTATGAATGTTCAGAGGATGCGGGATTTGTTTGTCACAAAATGAATCGAATGGAAAAAAGTTTGTTGGTATAATATTCACATCTAATCTCTTCCACTAGGATCAAACGTTATAATTTGTAGTCGTAAATTTTACAAAGGCAGGCAGAATTCTGTAGAGATTTATTTATGTTTATTATATGTTCTTAAATAACAGTACAATTTTTTTCATTTTTATTTTATTTTTAAATGGGTTTCCTTTTTTACAGGTGATCCAGAGAAAGTGTAAAAACTAGAGCTCATGCTATTGAAAGAATGGATCAGATTTTTGTTTTTTAATGGGTTTCCTTTTTTACAGGTGATCCAGAAAAAGTGTAAAAACTGGTGCTCATGCTATGGAAAGAATGGATTGATTTTTTTTTTTTTTCAATTTTGTTTATGTTAGTTCACTGATTTTTTTTCTTTGTGGTTGGGTGTTGTGTATAGTAGTCTTTTCTTTTGTTTATTTTTTATTTTTTAAGGCTAGACATGTTTTCTCTTTTGCAGTACGTTTTTTTTTCTTGTGTGTTTGTTCTAATTAAACGCTACGTTTTTTAATTTTTTTTAGGTCGGCCATGTTTTCTCTTTTTCTCTTATTTGCAGTACGTTTTTTTTCTTGTTTGTTTGTTCAAATTAAACGCTACCTTCTTTCATCTACATCGGGAACCATATCTGCATGGTCCAACCATACCTGCCTGGTCCCACCCCAGTGGCAACCAATGCCAACAATGAGCTCTAATTAAGTTATAATTTGATTTGATTGAGTTGGTTTAAATTTATTATAAATATCTTTTAGTTGAATATATATAAGATTCGTCCTTAATTGATTTCGGTAGTGAAACAACTATTCATACTCAATTGATGGCATTGCAGCGTTATTCTTCCTAGATGCACGACAGATGAATTAATTGACTTAATGGTGAATTCAGCATCTACTTCTTCTATACCAATCGAATTAAGGGTGAATTCCACGTCTACTTCTTCCTACTTCTTCTTTTACTCTATGCCTCCACTTTCATGTAGGTAACTTGATATGTTATAAAATTACCTTTTCTTGATTGCATTTTACTGAGTCAAGTTTAATTTATTTGCATATCATTTTCTTAACATATTAGACTCCCCTCATACATGGAACACAACATTCTAGATGCCGACCTTCACAAATATGCATTAACCTCTGATTATAAGAGAGAGTGACTTTATAAAGTGGTCGAGTGGAGTGAAGAGAGATAAGGAATTTTGAGTGTGTTAGTCTATGTTAGAGTTCCTTGTGTTTTGGTAAAAATATAAATGCAAAAGGTACACTTTTAATATTGTTAATGTTAAAGTTTACATTGATTTTAATTTAGCTATGCAAATAATATTGGTTTATGTTTTAACATTATTATTACTAGAAATACATAATCACCTCAAAATAGTGGTTGTCGGGTTTAATGAATCATCAAAATTTGGTTTGTTACTTATTCTTTATAATGCTAATCTATTATTAAGTTTTCCTAGATAGACTAATACCTTGTAGTATGGTTTAATAATTAATTTTCATAGGGCCAATTTCTTTAGTTTTTTACGATAGACTTGATATTTATAGTTGTCAATTGGGTGTAGCCTAGGCACTTGTGAGAATGAGTGTTATCCTCCACACCCATGTTGAATTTGCACAAGTGACATGTTGAGCTCTTAATGAGTATATTGTTGTAACAGCCTTGAGCCTTGTGTTGAAAAATCATTGAGCTTCTACAAAATCATGTTTACCTTGGGTACCATCATCATAAAAAGTATTGATACTTATGGCTTAATTAATTGTGTAGTACTAACTAATGACATGAGAAGTGTCTTAGGATTTCCAGAGTGCAACAAATTTAATCAATGTTTTTCATTCATTAAATAAGAATGTTATGCTGCTACATTATAACTGACATAAGATGGTGTAGAAGCTTATTTTGGTGCTAAGTTCAAATTGCGAGTTAGGAAAGAACATGATTATGATCAACATCTTAGCAATGGTCTTGGTGGGGATCCCAATATTGATGGTTGGACCTTTGGTGTACCTTATTATGTAGGATCAATGAAGAATATTTCTTTTGATTACTTGGCTCTGTTAATGTTTGGACAACATCGGGAAGACATTCTCCAAAGATAATAATTAATAATATAATTATTATTGATTATTAAATATAGTATATAATAAGTAAGTGATAATAATAAATAGTTATTGATTATTCAAGGGACGCATCCTTTCATGGATGTTCACCTTTATTTCCCTATATATGGAACACTCGTCATTGTAATAATACATCGATCATATCTTATATGAAGAACAACAACATGGTATCAGAGCAGGAATGGGCTAACTCCCTCATGGGAGGGCCCAGGTAAATATGAAATTAGGATACATAGTTGCATATTTGAGCATAAGGGACACATGATTTGTCCATATGTAAACAACAAAACGAAAGGTATTTGGTCTTGAGCATGGATAAAGATCTCTCGGTTCACCATTTATGGTATAAGCATTCGATATATTCGGTGCACCTCCAGTTTGAATTGCCTGATTAATGACATCTATGGGGTTTCTCTTCCACCATTCTCCTAGTTGGATGAGAGCGTCCGCATAGGGTTGAGCGAAGGGATATGAACTTCCATCTTTTGGATGGATGATAATGGCTCCATAAACCGTAACTTGAAGACATGAGCTATGAGCATGCCACCACAGAGCTCCCACGTATTCAACGATGACAAATCTGTAAGTGTAACTTCCACCAAGCTGAATGGGGCATTGTGTTACGTATCCGGGTCCATCAGCCCACGCTATGGGGAATTGTCAAAATCCATGCTAGTGAAGGGTTGCATTATACGACACACGGTTATGGACTATCACAATAACAGTATGTCCATTCTCTGCATGAATGGTTGGGACCGGTAACGACCCAAGAAAATGAGTGTGCTGAGATCGAGAACTCCTTGAACCAAATCCGCAATCTGAGGAAGCAGAACCAGCGGTGGTGATGGCTTGAGAGAGGATCTATGGAAGCAATGATCTATAAGAGAGGTCGAAGCTTCTTCTTTGATTACATGGTTGCTCATGGGATATATGTCAAAACTTGCAATAGTCTTGATGATAAAAATAGCATGCTATAGAACAATGGCAAGAAATTCCCTGAGAGTTCAACTCAAACAAACCACGATGTAAGTTTCCACAGGAACAAATATGCTTTTCAACAATGCCTCAAAACATTGTAGCATTAAGATGGGTTAAGAATCCAGGACATCTTGACTACTGAATAGAAGATGTTCTTACAAAATTTAAATCCGAGAAGGCTGATGAGTGTCTTGTTGCAAATGACGACCAAAACTGTTGTCTGGGCATTGCTTCTATATTGACACTCCACATAAAAAGGAAAACTATGTGTTGAAACCCTAGGTACTGCCCAAAAGAGTAAAAGTTGATCTTTCTGGAGCTATTGATTACAAGATGGAAAATTTGGAGAGAAATTGTAACATGTTGCTCTATGATCCGTCTATTGGAAGCTGAGATCATTATTCAAATAGTTTGTAATCATGCATTAGTAAAAGAAGTGCTTTTTACAACGTTAATAGGAGATGTGTTTCATCTATTAATACACATTATAGAGCGTTGGATAGATTCGAACGTTTAAGAGAAGCTTGTTGCCAAATCTGGTGCTGAGGAAATCTTCATAGGAGGTAGAGATGCTTTCTCTAGGGTTCTTGGAAACCCTAATCCACAACTAAGAAAATGAGTTTTGAGAGGTGCCTTTCGAAGAACGTATTGTCGAGAAGGGGTGCAACTTCACGACATATGATCTAAGAGAGACCATTTTCGAGAAGGGGTGCAACTTCACGACATATGATCTAAGAGAGACCATTCATGTTCCATATCATGTGGATGCTTTCCAAATCTCCTAATGTGTAAGAAGTTGAATGATAAAATGAGATTTGATTGAATGGTTACAATACACAAATGTGTGAAGTGTTGGCACATCTAATTATAAATAGATCTCCTTTATATTATATATTATATTATATATGGAAAACAGAGGAGTCGTCACCTCCAACTCCATTGGGAGTGTTGATGTTTTCCAGCTTCCTGGTTTAATGAGGGATCCTCGATATATCGAGTATTGTCCAAAATGACTTAGCATGATCAACATTTACCTATGTTTATGTGGGCAGAGGAATCCATGAATGCAGTGTATGTTCAGAACATAAGTCCTCATAAGACTTTGAGGAATATGATGCCCAAGGAGGCCTTCATCGGAGTGAAGCCTGAGGTTGGACACTTCAGGATATTTGGGTGTTTTGTATACATTCATGTACCCAAGGAGAAAATGACCAAGCTAGACCTTCAGGAAGAAAGGGTACATTTGTGGGGTACAATGAGTCTTTGAAGGCATATCGGATCTAAATCATTGGTCAGAGATAGACTGAGGTGAGCAAAGATGTTACCTTTGAGGAGGAGGTAGCCTTCATGAGATCTAGAGGATCTCACATGGATATGGAGGAGTATCAGTCCATCATGAAGAATGATGTGTGGATTATTGTTTCGGGACTTGAAAGGAAGTCTATAGTGACTTCCAAATGGATCTACAAGATCAAACATACATTTTATGGGAGTATCGAGAGGCACAAAACGAGATTTGTTGCTAGAGGATTCTCTCAGGTGGAGGGAATAGATTATGAGGAGACATTTTCTTTTGTTGCTCGAAACACTTCTATTCGGATGATTATTTCCCCTGCAATATCCATGGGTTAGAGAGTACATCAGATGGATGTAAAGACAACCTTTCTCAATGGAGAGATTAAGGAAGAAGTATACATCGAACAACCATATGGTTTCGTGATACATGAGAAGGAGTCTCATGTGTGCAGGTTGAAGATGGCCTTGTATGGAATCAAGAAACCACCTCGAGCTTGGTATGCAAGGATTGACGGACACCTGATGATTTTTGGGTTTCAACAAAAGTGTTTTTGATCCCAACATGTACTATAAAGACTGTTAATGGTGAGTCCCCGATTTTTGTCCTTTACGTTGATGATTTATTCCTCACCGATATAGAGAGCCTTATTGTTGAATGCAAGTATGCATTGGCCTCTAAGTTTGAGATGAAGGACCTTGGTATGATGCACTAGTTCTCGGGACTAGAGGTGTGGCAAAGAACTGATGAAATTTTCCTAAGCCGGGGAAAGTACACAATTGAGATATTGAAAAAAAGTTTGTGATGCTAAACTATAAACTCATGGCTACACCAATGGTGATGAATCTGAATAAACTATGTGTGTTTTCTTCCGATTCTGACGAGATTGATTTGACCTTGTACAGACAACCGATTGGATCATTGATGTATCTGGTTGACACTAGACTAGATGAGTGAGTGCACTTAGCTAATTTATGAGCCAACCGAGATAGAAACAGTAAGATTGTTGTGAAGCATGTGTTGAGATACTTGCGAGGCACAGTTCAACATGGTCTGAGATATACTTCCAATATTGATATGATATGGCAGGAATATATTGACTCTGATTGGGAAAGGAGCGTAGTGAACGAAAGAGAACATTTAGGTGTTGCTTCACTTTGGGATATTCCATGGTTTCCTGGTTTAGTAGGAAACAAACTTATGTGGCTTTGAGCACAACAGAAGCAGAGTACATTGCATTAAGTATGACAGTCCGTGAAGCAGTGTGGCTTCACAATCTCCTTGCATATTTATTCGAACATGTGATGGATTCCACCATTATTCATTATGGTAACCAAAGTTGTGTGAAGATCTCTGATAATCCAGTGTTTTATGACAAATCGAACCACATTGAGATCAAGTACCATTAGATCCGAGACATGGTACAGAGGAAGGAGTTATTGGTGCAGTACCTTCTTACAGATGAGTAGGTTGTTGATGTTCTTACCAAACCAAGACAAAGTTAAAGTACTTTTGCAATAGACTTGGCGTGGCAGAGAATGCTTCCCTCGCGGAGAGGGAGTGTTGATGTTTGCAGCTTCCTGAGACATTCTCCAGATTGTACTACTTTGTGACTGAATTGAGTTGATTTGTGATGACACTTATCCGAGAAGGGATAAGTGCGGTTGGGCTTATAACCCAACATCCCATGTGGAGAGCACATGAGGACATGTCAAGGGAGTTGACCCTTGACATCTGTTAGGGTCCTAACCCGCACATAGGTAGATCAATATATTCGGATGTAATAAAGGTCAATATTCATAAGGCCTTTCAATAAAATAGAATAAGGCGAATGTAAGAAGACCTAATAGAACCTTCCGCTTCTAGAAGAATCTTCCTCTAGATGCTTCTCTTGATAGACATAGTTAGTATAAATAAGGGTGGAGGGTATGAAAACCCTAGCTTGGAGATTATTGTAATAGAGCGCTGCTCGTCTGGATGTTTCCCCCTCGAAGAGGCCCGTGAACATTGCTTTCTGAATCAAAGTGTTAATTTTGTTGTTGTTCTTATATAATTTATATGTTATTGTGGAGATTATGTTGGTTATATTACTGTTATTCTGCCATTTCTAGCATTTTATTTCTGTTCTGCATACTTTTTATATCTGGTATATTACAAGTGGTATCAGAGCACTTTCCTTGGTAGAAATTGTGGGAATTTTTTTTCCAGGGTAGAGACGTATTTCGACGTCTTTAAGCCACAGAGATCTGTCATTACGTGCATAAATCCACGGTCGAGGGATTCATACACGCAGTAAATACAAGTGGTTCTTAAGCTCACATCTGTTGGCCACCCTTGTAACCCCTGTTGGTATCCCTTTGAGTGGTAGCGCATCAGACAACACCTATGTATGAATCGATCTAGATTTCCTAAAGCCCTCTTTAGATAAACCGATCGGCCGCATGACTGCTATAGTGCCTATTGTGGTGGGAAATCCCCCTACGGACTAGAAAATAGGGTTATATTATGCATGCAGATATGACCAAAAGAAACTTACTTTCTACCTTTGTCCCCAGACCTAATCTCCATTTCTTTTCAGTGAATACATGGTTAAGCCAACAAACCTTGTTCCGAATGGTTGATGTCGATCCTTCTTCACGCTTGACCGCTTGTTGGCAGCTCTCCTCCCAAGGTTGACTTGCATACAAAACAAGCAACAAACTACACATGCATTTTACCTACAGACTAATGGGTTATAGATTCAAACATATATTTACTGAACTATGAAGAACTCATATAGTGGGATGGGAAAAAAATTTCTTTATTATTAACTTTAATGAATCAACTTACAATGTCGAGACTGGCCAATGCTCTGCGAATCCTGATCCTGGGCTTCTCTTCAAATGTCCTCCAACTTCTTTGCTTTGTATCTCTTCTTGCACAATGATGACTAAAGGGTTGGGTCAATGAGAATGTGCAACTGGGTAGAGTTTCTTTACTCTTATTCTCCTCTTCCAAATGGGACCCCTAACCCTTCTTTTATAGGCTAGAAGAAGCTAGGTATTTGGACGAACCCTCGGCCATGCATGGCCGAGAGTTTCAGTTAACTCACCCAAAGCGGTGTGTTTCGTCGACAACTTTCATTTTTTCATTCTTTTGTCGGTCCACGCGGGTTGTTTTAGGTCAGCTAGCGTATACACACGTGCAGTAATGGAGTAGGGCATGTGGGCCTTTATAAAAGAGGTTTTTTAAAGAGTTGTTCAACAGTGCTTTGGAAAAGAAGGGATCTGAGATGGCCTGATGCCAGGTAAGCATGTATGGCGAAAATTAGGGTTATAACAGATGCCCCCTAATGTGTGAGGTCAGAAGAGCATCTGATGGACGAAATATATTACCAATCTTTACTGATGTGCCGAACAAATGAGCCCAGGGACCAGGAACTGGGAGGCACTGTTTGCAAAATAACAAATGTCTCACCGAGGCGGGCATACCCATGCTCGGGATAAAATAGAATCATGGCTACCAATCAAATACAATGTAGATCCATGTCAAATAACTATATAAAGTGTAGTCGTGAACAATACACAAAGGAGCTACATCTCGAAATAAAAAAGATATACATATAGAGTATCCATCTTCTAGAAGTTGATACGTCCTGATGGTTGGAGATGAGATCTTCAGAGCTCAAGCAACAACTTCAAAATCTTCAAAAATCAAGGTAGAAGTGTAACATGGGTGTACAAATTCACTACCCAGAGGTCTTCGATGGCTCGTCGATCATGGACTAGATAATCTTGATGATCAGATTGAAGGCTTCATTGATTTCGAACAAGGACTTGATTGGACCTTCAGGATGGTCGGGTATGAGGGCAAGAGACAAATTGCAGAGGGGTCGACTTAGGCTTGGTAGAAACTTCTCTTGGACAACAACACGACAAATGATGAGACTTAGGCAGCATGGCATTAATCATAAGTTTACGAAGCAGGAGGCAACGCAAACTCTCCATATGTTTGGAAGAATAACCAAACGGAGGAGGATACAACTTTATGTAGCGAGAACCACTTCCTAAGGTCATATTACATCCCATAGTTTGATGAACAAACGGACATATGTTATTTATCCAAGGGCGACTCATTATGCTGCCAATAAAAAAAATAGTTTTCCCTTCCTCTTTTTGGGGTATATTTGATTTTTTTTTGTCTTTTTCAATAATTTTGGGAAAAAGAATAAAGGAATGTTACGTTACAATGGAGGAACGAGTGTGACAAATATACAAGCTCAAGGCACAAGGATAAGAATGATGTTCAAAATAATGATACTCGGGAAAAATCCTCTGGGGGCCAAGGGTGTTAAAACGCAGAAGCAAACTGTTACAAGGTTGGCGTATAAGATATGCAAACGCAGTTAACAAAACACACAATGGTAACGTCCTTCGATGTAAGTTTAACGAGTCCAGAAAAGGTAAGCTCGGTGGTTTTTCATATTTAGAGAGTCTGAAAAATCATAAAAGGAGACTCCATTGGGGTATCTTTTTCGAAGATAGTCTAGTCGGTTCGAAAAAGGGGTAAACTAGTACAGACAAGACATCTATTCAAAACCATTTTAACGAGTGTGATAAGGAAAATATCACTTGAGCATTTTTTCATTTTTAAGGAGTTTGAAAAAAGCTTAACTACAGACTTCATTATGAATGTTCTTTTGGACTAGTTTAACGTGTGTGAAAGAATAAGGTCACTCAACGATCTTTTCAATTTTAGGGAGTCTGAAAAGAGCTTAACTATGGATTCCGTGGGGGTTCCTTTTTCGTAAGTTTAGTCCCTCAGGCCCGAAAAAGGGATAAAATTATACCTGAGAGTACTCTTCTATAGAACTGAAGTTCCATAGAATATACCTTTGTTCGTACAGTTGACCGTCTGGACTGAAAAATGGGTAAACTACCGCCGGATAGACGTGTCTTCAAATTTTAGTTTAACGAGCGTGAAAGGCCATAACATCGCTCGACAATCTTTTCATGTTTAGAGGGTCTGAAAATGGCTTAAAAGAACACCTGTTACATCTTTTGGGAGTCCTGAGGGTGAGGTCAAGAGAAAAAATGAATCGTGCAAATGAGGCTCGAACTCGTAATTGGGAAAAACTACAAGGACTCCCGAGCCTACAACGATTAAAGACAACATAGATACCATAATGCAACCAGGATCTACGTAGGGCATCCATGTTCCGATAAGCTCTACCACCAAGTCGTGACACTTCTAAAGAAGCTATGATGGTTCTGTGTCACCACTTGATAGGATCGATCCTATGGCAAAGGAAAAAGACAACGAGATACAAAAATTAGGGTAGAAACCTAACCTATATACTCAAGTTGATCCTCGGAAAAAAATTTCACGGACCATCGAAAATTACTCAAAACTCTAAAAAACTATCCCAATACCCAATCATATTCATCCTATGTAACTCTTGAATCACTCTAAATGGTTTTTGGTATAAAGAAAATGATAAGGGAGGCCAAAAAAGTGACAAAAAGAGGCCAAAAGTCTATAAATAGAAGCTAGCAGCTCATTATCACCATTGTTGATTTGGAAATTGACTTTGGAGCCAAAAGACCCCCTTTGTCAAAAGCGGTGATTCTAGGAGCTACAGTGGACGAAACAAACTTCTGTCTGGACCAAGTAAGTACAAATTCTCTTATCTTGCATTTTATGTCTTTATTTTTGCATTAGGTTTCATTTTTTAGGGGGGCGTCGACCTTTAAAAGGTTGGCCCTAGGTCCACGCGGGCTGTCTCAGGACATGCTGCATGTACATTCGGGTAGAGTAAACTTTGCCCGCGTGTACACGTGACTGTCGCCATTACAGCACGCGTGGACCCTCTTATTGAATGAAAAAGGCTTCAAAAGCAAGGGTTAACTCTCCTGAACCTTGATGTTTTGCAGGATGTATGTCCACTGGAGAGAAAGAGAGCATGAAGAGGTTAGTGAGTTGGTCGGGGAAGACCCCAATGTTGTGGCTACTTTGATGCAATGTGTGTTACTCAAGTTTTTCCTATGTCCTTTTATGCGGGCATAACCTAGGCTACTGAATGTCTTGGTTGACTACTGGTATCCGAATCCAGAGACATTCATGTTAGAAGGGCAGTCACTGGTGCCCATGGTCGAGAACATTTACTTTTTGACTAGCCTCTCCAGGAGAGGGGAACTAGTCAACTTCCGGACATTTCCTTCGGGACCGCATAACCTAGAGGAATTGATAGGTCTACACTGTTTAGATGATACAGACCACTCGAGCACGTAGGTGCCCATAAGAAAGATCATTAACTTATCGCTACAGACGATAGTATTTCTTATTGGGCGAATTATTGGTTCTACTGCTCTACATCAGGGGTCTCGTGCACAGATGAACTGTGCAGTCCAATGCTTAAATGCATAAGTCTTTGATTGGAGTACCACATTGCTTGAGTGTATGAAAAGACAGTTGACAGATTTTCGTTTTCGGACACATAGGAACTTCGGGTTCGGGACCATTCTGTGTTCGTTCTTTTTTGAGAGAGTTCCAAGTTTTAGTCTTCGAGTAGTGGTACGAGGACATCAGGCTTCTCTTCCTCCTGTGTGTAGATGGACAATATTACTACCGCGACAGGGTGGCGGAAGGACCAATGAGTCCTTCGATGATGACTTCTTCGTGTGGTTGTCATGACAAATCCCGGTTATAGAGGATTACCCCTATGTCGGGATTGATTTCTCGAGAGACCCTGAGATACCAGTACCTCTTGGTGAGGAGCGAGGGGAGATGGGTGAGTCTCCATCTTTGTAGTTTTTTCTTGTTAAACATATGTAATTTTTATGTTGTTTTCGTTATATATATCATTTTTTTGTTATGCCAGAGTATTTGACGAATATGTGTTCGTTGTGTGCAGATGTGGGACTAGTGCGACCGACTGACTATGCGAGGAACATACGTCGTCCTCGGTCAAGGGCTGCACCTGCCGCCGCAGGGGGACCAACAGTAGCAGGAGATCTTCTAGCGGGGGAGGCTGAGAGGATATTGAGACGAGTCGAGCGAAACTTTACTACGCTCACTCGCACGGTCCCGATGGCAGAGATTGAGGACCTGCCACCATCTATGCAGCCTCATGTAGTGGGGGCACCACGGACTTGGATCCGATTGTTTTGGCGTTTAGCCAACGTTGTGGACCAGTGTAACAGGACCCACTGGCCCTGACCTTAGCGAGACATTTTTACATGCTGCGAGCATTACTTGTATATATATTTTGAGGGTATAAGCCCTGTGACTCGTTATCAGTCATACTTTTGAGGCGCTTGCATCCATTTATGTACTCTGGTTACTTTGTGATATTATATATGGTTCTTTTTTTTTGTCTTTTGTGTCTTATGGGTGCAAAAAATGTATTTACATGCTTATGTGAATGTTCCTTCATATGTGTGCAATATGCCAATCTAAAATTTGATTAGCTAGAGTATCTGTAACTTGGTTTAATCTCCTAGGAACATGAAAATATGTAAAATAATAAAAAATTCATTCTAAGAGACGTAGCCTAAGAAATCGTCGGTGTAAAGTTGGATCATGAACCCGGTATACTCTGTTTAATTGAGACACAATCAGTTGAGCATCAAGATAGACTCAGAGATGAGAGATACCCAATGACAAAGCGTCATGAAGAAACTCAATAACTGCACTATACTCTGTGACATTATTTGTGGTGTCACCTAAGCATATACCTTCGGAAGATAATAACTGGCCTTGAGGTGTAAAGATTACCCAAGCTGTGGAGGCAAGCCTCCGAGTGTACCGAATAGCACCGTCTGCATACCCAACGAACACCTCAGAATCACTTGACATATGCCACAGTGACGAAAGATAACATCAACGACACGCCCATAATACTAAAAGAAATTAAAAAGTAATAGTACAAAGACTATATATATGTTACAAAAGTTACCCACAGTGACCTGCCTATGAGTAATACTTCTTGAGGTAGAGCCAATTTCTAGGTTCCGTCAAAGAATTCCCTTCAAAATCAACCAGACGATAAGCGCCATTTTTTAAAACTTCTTTTATGATGAAAGGTCCGAACCACATGGGTTTGAATTTTTCTGCCCCTAGGGGGTCCTTATCTTGGTCATAGACTAGGACAAGGTCACCTTCAGAGAAAATTTGAGGACGAACGAACCTATTATACTGACACTTAACTTTATGTTTGTAACCCTCGTTGGTCAGGGCCGCATCACGATGCTGCTCAAGGTATACTAATCGTTCTTCAAGTGGAGAAGTGTCTGGCAATAACTGTACTGCCAACTTTAGAGATGGGATCCGATATTCAATAGGCAAGACTGCCTCCAATCTGTAAATGAGTTGGAAAGGTGAGAAACCGGTTGCAGTCTTAACAGATGTTCAGTAAGCCCATAATGTCGAGTATAACATCAAATGCCAATTTGACTTAGCTGAGTTGATCGTTCACTGTAGAATGGTCTTAAGAGTTTTTTTCACAGCTTCCACATGACCATTTGCTTGGGGGTAATAAAGTGACGAATGTTCCTGTCGTAACCTAAGATTTGATGTTAACTCAGTCATCATCTAGTTTTGAAAGTGACTTCCATGGTCAGTGAAAATCTCCCTTGGGACGCCGAACCTTGCTATTATCTGGTTGAATAAAAATAGAGTTGCAATCTCTCCATCATCTTCAAACGTTGGCATAGCTTCAACCCACTTTGTGAAGTAGTCTACAACTACGATGATATAGCGGTGCCCCCTTACTGAAGGAGGGTTGCATGTAGTGTAATCAATCCCCCACTTGGTGAAGGGGCCAAATGTGATGACAGGAAACATGGGAGCGGGATGTGCCCTCATCTTCCAAGAGAAGATTTGGCACAGATGGAACTTCTTGACCGATTCGATACAATCTTTGATAAGTGTTTGCTAGAAGTAACCTGCTCATAGAATCTTTTGGGCTATTGCCAACCTAGATAAATGACCACCACAAGCTCTAGTATGGAAATCGTTAAGCACGATAACTGCTTCTTCGTGAGTGAGACATCGGCGAAGGATGCAGTCTACACCTCTTCGATACAATGTATCATCGAGTATGAGATAATTCTTATCCTGATGGCGTATGCGTCGATGCTCATCACGAGAAGCAGTGGTGGGGCACTTCAAAGTCTGGAGATAGATAAGTATATCTCTGTACCAGGGATCCGAAGAGGTGATTAAAAACATATCTCCTTTAATAGGCGACTCTTTGGGCACAAGATCACCTGACTCAACCGAAAGTTCAGAAATAAGTTCTGCGAAGACCAGTGACTTTTTGGATTTCGATGAAACGAAATCTAAGTCAAACTCATGAAGGATGACTATCCATTTACTGATTTTTACGCTTATTACCCGTCGTGTCAACATGTACTGAAATGGATTTACGACAACAATGACAGTGGTATTGCGAAACAAAACATAATGACGGAACCATTGAACAGCATGGACTGTTGTCAACGCAAGTTTTTCGATATGAAAATAATTGAGTTCCGGTCCTACGAGGCCTCGAATCAGTTAATAGATGACATATTCTGAGAACAAGTCATCTTATTGAACTAATACCATCCCAATGGTTGACTCTGTTGCGGCCAGAAATAATAAGAAATCCTTGTTATAGTTCGGTGGTCGGAGCAGAGGGGCAGTTGTGAGTGCATGTTTCAATGCGGCGAAAGAGCGTTGAGTGACATCGTCCCAATAAAAGGGAACGTCTTTTTTAAGTAGGTGCATAAAGCCCTTGGTGATCTCGGTGTAGTTAGCGATAAAGCGTCTTAGAAAATTTGCTTGCCCTGTAGACTCTGAAGTTGAAGGATTGTGCCTGGGGGGGGCAACTGAATTATTTCCTCAACCTTGAGAGGATCGACCATGATCCCTGTTGTTGATACTATGAAACCTAACAAACGTCCTGATGTTACGCAGAAGCTGCACTTGTTTGGATTCAAGTGAATCCGAAAGTAGCGACGACGTTCGAAGATAAGTCGGATGTGTGTGGGATGATTCGTTCTCTTGCGAGATCGAGATGCTAAATCATCTAAATAAGCCTCGACTATATGCTTGAGGTCATGAAAAACAAAAGACATGGCCTGTTGAAAGGTTGCTCTAGCATTTTTAAGACCAAAAGGCATCTTACAATACACGAATGTACCGCATGGACAGATAAATGTCGTTTTGTGTTGGTCTTCGGGTTTGATTTGTATTTGATTAAATCCCGAAAAACCACCCATGAAAGAAAAGGCCTCGCAACCCGCATATTCATCAATGATCTGGTCGATGAAAGGTGTAGGAAAATTTTGGGACAGGCCTTGTTCAAATCATGGAAGTCAGTACATACACGAATCGTGCCTTGTTTTTTATTGACCAGCATGGGGTTTGACACCCATTGGGTCAAATGGATAGGATAGATAAAATCGGCTTTTAGCAATTTCTCAACCTCAACCTTAATGGTTGCTGCTTTATTGGGGTTAACTGGACAAAGCTTCTGCCGGATAGGCTTGGCATTTGGATACGTTGTGACTTCATGTTCAACTATTTTTGGATCGATGCCTGGCATTTCCTCATAAGACCAGGAAAAAATGTCATGGAATTCTTGAAAAAAATCGGTGTAGATTTGAATCTCTCCAGGGGAGCAGTCAGCTCCGATGAAGACATTTTCCACGATGCCAGGGTTTCGGGAGATATTGATCAATAAGGTTTCAATGATATTTTCCATATTACCCTCAGCATAAACCTCGTGTGTAGCTAAGGGATTAATAGGACAAGATCGATCTCCCGTCATAGTTACGGTGAATTCTCCCTCTTCAATTCGGCTTAACTCTGGGAGGAAGTATGATCTGTGATGAAGATCTTCCCAGGGTTTGTCCGGACTAGTCATTTCTTCTATTATTATTGCTTCATCAGAGGGCAATACTAAGTCTAATGAATCGGTGTGAGCGAGAGAACCCTGAGTCCAAATAGGCTCTAGAAGTGGATCAAACTCTTGTGTAGGAGTTGGATTAGTGTGGGAAAAATTTTGTTGGACTAAAGAGTATGCTACTTCAGCTGCAGACAAGGGCATGGACATGCCCGGGTGCCCTGTCCCATCCATCATGGCCGATGGGGAAGGAAGTATCCACAGATCGTCGAAGTAAGTCATGCAGAACGACGAAACTTGAAAAATTTCAACCTTATGGTGATTGGATATAAACTTGATATCACCTTGTGGGGGCGGGTAATCGAAGGTACCCATCAAAGATGGGCACAAACCAACCCTTATGTTGACGACACCTAGTTGAGGATTATCAATCATCGGTACCGTGGATGCCCCCAATGCAGGGTCAGGTCTGGAGAAAGACAATTGATCGATGGTCACTATCCGACCCTTGTGTGGAAACAACAAGACCCGAAAAACTGTAGCAACCACAACTTGCATGGCATAAGTCCAACTCCTTCCTAATAAAAGGTTATAGTTGAGGGGAGCATTGACTACCTTTACTTTGACACACACGGTCTTCCCTCCTAACTGCATGGGGAAAGAAGGAACAATACTATGTGGTCTAAACGAACGACCATCGCAAGCAGTGACGAGAGTAGGTGAAGGAGACAAAACGGGCTGGCCAACGGCCTTCCAACACGTCAACGACATAACGCATGTCGAGGCGCCCTCGTCAACCATCGTGCAGAAGATATTTTGAGTAAAATTTTTTGTGGGATAAGGCACTACTATCTGAAACATTATGTGGTAAGGCATACGAGGTTTTAAATCGGTTGTATCCAGCATGATTGTACCCGGATTACAAGTCTCGGTAGATCCTAAAGAGGTTAACAAGGATTTCGTCTAGGAATGACAGCTTTGGAATACCTCCAAAGCAGACATCACACAAGGGGTTTGGGATAAATCTTCCACCATAGAGTAGTTCTGGGCGGCCCTTGCGTTTGGGTTATGAGAAGATCTTTTGAATGCGCCTTTGGGAATGTGTGTCATTGTTTCGCCCAATGTCTTCTCAATCTGTAGAGGAAGAGATGGGAGTTCAACTTCTTTACCCTTCTCATAAGTGTTTGGTTTATTATAGTCGTGCGCTCTAGTCGATATAAAAGCATCACTCTTCACCATATATACATTCGCGGATGCAGGGTTGTTCGCAGGCAGAGAGGGTCCTTGGCTGCCCCCTTCTGTGCTTGTAAAGGCCTATGTTAGATTTTTCCCATGTTGGAATGGATTGGTTAACACAATAGGTTGTTGTTGTGTCACAAACTTTTGGGCCTCTGCAAGCCGGGGACAAAGGTGGGTCGGGTGGTCCTCCGCGCACAAGTTGCATGGATACCTCACCTTCCGTTTCTCAGTATTGCCCCCGCCAGTATTATCAGTGGGTTTCTTATCCCCCTTACCCTTCTTTCGTTGTTTTTTCTTTCCTTCAGGCTGCTGGGTGGCCTTTGGATTGGTCGATTGCACTGTGTGTACATCTGACGTTTTGGTAGAGGGAGAAACCAAAGCAGTAGTTTGGCTGGCCGCTGTGTGTTGTATAGACAATTGTTGCAACTGAGTCGTTAGTTTCTCAGCGAGCTTTGGTTGTAATGAACTGACAATACCATCGACATGTGGTCCAACTCTCTGTCTGGTTTTATCAAGTATTGAGCGTGGTGCATCTGACAAGATCTCGAATAATAAACCAGACCGAGAATAGATTAGATCAAGTTGTTGAGCTCTCATGATGGCGTCTTCTTCGAAAAATACTCCCGATGTCGCGACGTCCTTGGAAAACTGTGGGACCAAAGACTTAAGAAACCACTCGAGCAGGAATGTTGGTGGATCTGGTACTTTAATTTAACTCTTTTTGCATCTCCATTCTTGAATGTGATCAGAGATATGGTCCACTTTATTTTGTGAGAAATTGGCCAGCAATTCGGTGCCAGTGTCGTATCTCACAGGAAACTGGAAATGGTTTAGGAAAGCCATCGCTAGTTCACCGAAGGAAGAGTATCTTGAGTGGTCGATCTCAATGTACCATTTCACGACACTCCCAATGAGAGTACATTGAAACAATCACAACTGTAATGAATTGTCTTTCAACGAGTTAGATGAGCACCAAAGATGGAAGGTAGTCACATGATCTCCTGGATATTCGCTAGGCTTGGCTTCGAACTTTGGGATGTTCGAAGGAAACTTCGTCGGCATAGGAGGCCAACGCGGATCATGACAGATAGAGTCATTCAACAACCTTGTCAAGTTTGGAAAATGCAAGGTTTCCAGGAAAGGTAGTTTGGGTTGTTGGTGATAACCTAGGAAAAAGGGGCCTGGAGTTTGATTGGCACCAGGTTGCCAGGAAAAGTTCGACTGCTGGCCCGGATTCTGGTAGAAACCATGGCCATGGCCAACATATGGATTTTGCGTGTGAGGAGACATCATCAGTGGATTTTCGAAATAGGACATAGATGGTTGAGCATGCATTACATTCGAAGGACTTTGGGAAGGATTTCTCCATGTCGGTCCCATGGGGATAGGCATAGTTCTTTGTTCAGGGTTCTATTGATTATGAAAAGAATTACCCCAGATCGGCTTTCCTGACAAGGGAACTGATCTCTGTCAAGAATTCCAAGGCCCTGCTGCGGAAGAAGTTCCTGGGTGTGCCCCCTGTGAAGGAATAGTACCCTGCATAGGAATAGGTTGTCCGAAACCGGGGTCCCCCAGTTGGAAAAGTAGTTGACGAGAATACATTGTTACCAAATGCACCGAACAAAGAAAACAATGTCGACCCTACCGACATATTATGCGAAGGTGGTCCTTGACTCCCCGTTCCAAGTAAACTATGGTCTGCAGGTTGCCCGACGGTTTGCTGATGCGAGCCACCGAGTGAAGGAGACGAAGGAGGTATATGACCTCCCCCGTAAGGGAAAGCATTAAAAGGAGTAGGAGTTCCCCCCATGTGTCCTTGCAGAGGAGCGTTAGAGCTCCCTGCCCCCAGACCTAAATTCTGTAAAGTGGAGTAGGAAAGTACAAGACTTGTACCTAAACTAGGCATCCTGTATGAGAATGGAGGGCTTGTCACACTTGGTGTGAAAGCGGTTGTGGTCACCATCAAAGACGGGATCAGACCACTGTGCAATGTAGAGGTGGTCGAGACCATGGTGGCTCGGATCGGTGACGGTGGGTTAGGAGGTGGAAACTCTCCTGTGGTGAAAACCGTAGTGGGAATTGAAGAATTCTCAGAAGGAGTAACAACATTTGTTTCCATTGCTGCGTGTGACACTGTCTGGCACTTGTAAGGATGAATCGGTACGATGGTGGGTGCCGAAAGATCAGTGGTGGAGGTTTCAACCAGACCAAAATCTTGCACTCCAAGGTCTAAAATGGTCGATTCTTATGGATGTTGTTTGGGCACAATTTATTGTGACCCGGTCCCTTCAAAAGACCCTTGTTGGTCTAGCTTTCGCCTTAGTGGTGGCGGGGGTAACTCTAGTGTAACCGATGGCAGGCTAAGAAGCCTTCGTGACCGACATAGCTCGTGATCCTCCATTGTGTGAGAATATCAAAGACACACTAGGGTAGTC
The DNA here is from genome assembly GCA_009831015.1 of Picea engelmannii. Taxonomy (NCBI): domain Eukaryota; kingdom Viridiplantae; phylum Streptophyta; class Pinopsida; order Pinales; family Pinaceae; genus Picea; species Picea engelmannii. The sequence continues at coordinate 37,324 of ML823231.1, read as the reverse complement.
TAACCATTCAAAAACAACACGTAATAAAAAAGTATTTAGAAGATAAAACAGGAAAACACTAAATTAATTGGAAGAACAGTTACAACAACCAACACTAGAGCAACTTACCAGTGCAAGTGCAAATCGAAAACAGAAGCACCCTCCAGGTATACTCTGCAAAGAGTGGGTCGATGTCTATCCTAGGTACCGTGGTATACCCCCGCAGTCACCTGTGTATGTCCCTAAAAAAAATAGGCAACTAGGTTCCCAACGTGCGAACAGTGACCAGGCAGGTACAGTCGAAAGTCGGGTAGACCACAATGAGCAGGGTATCGAGTCTGAAACCTGTCAAGGGTATCAAAAGCAAGTGGTCTGGAAAAAAACTGAGGACCTCGAACGGATTAGAGACCCATGAAGCCCCATGGAAAATGCAATTGACGGAATCCCAAAACAAACCCTCTCTATGTGTTCTCCACTACGATTGGTCCAGCTTTGGAGGGGTTATCTCCGCTACCTTTCCGCACACGACCTCATGTTTATCCCCTGTGTTAGAGGGGGGTCCTGGATAACTTTCACAATACTGGACTTGGACACTCCCTAACTTAGACTCCAATGTTTGATTTTAATGGCTTGAAGAGTTTCCTCTTCAACCTAATCCAAGGCTCTAATCCTGAACTAGTTGGTTAACCCTACAAACATAAAAGTCTAATGAATTTTAGATTTAGTGTTAATTTTATGGCTTGTCTTATGTCAAGGCGTATGAAAGTGAAACTGATTTTGTTTTGAAAGACGAAAGTAAAAAATGAACAGAAAGTTGGAAACAAAAATTCCACTTAACGCAAATTCTCAACAACTTTTCAAAATTTTTATTTTTATTTTTTTAAGATCTTTTGAATCAACAAACTTAAAGAAGGATTTCACTTGACTACAAGCTACTTACGATATAAGTAGACTATTAAGAACTTAAGAAAACAAAGATTTTTCCCTGGCTACTAATGCAAAATCACACTTTTCAACCAAACAAGAAAATGAAAGAGATTTTTTTATTTTATTTAAATGTTGATAAAGCAAAAAGGAAAAATACCAACAAGTAAAAAACCAAGAAATTTTTTTTTGGGCTAATTGCAGATCGCAAAGAATCACTTCAAGAAATCACACATTAGCAACTTAAAGAATGACTCTCACACTTGTCTAAAAACCTTAAAGAAATTTTTTTAATGACAACTTTTTAAATGAAAAAATAGAAGCAAGGTAAGGCTAAGATTAACCCTAAGCTACTGACTGCTAGGATAGAGATTAAAAAACCTGAGAGGTCTAACTCTTGTCAAGGGAAAGGATGACTGCCTTACCCTCACCAAAAACTATCATGCACAAGCACACTACTGACAATCCAACAACAAGCATGTGCACGCGCGCTGTGTAGAGATAGAGAGCGTGTACACGCATGCTGGCCTTATACAGGCCGCATGTATCTCTAAAACTCTGAAACAACTAAAAACAAATAATCCGAACCAGGAAGAGACCACTCATATTGAGAACCAGGATCCCTTGAAGGCTTAGACACTCTCTTTAACAGAAAAAAGAAAATAATGTAAGGAAAAGAAATCGTAAAACAAACCAATCTGAGACAAGACTGCAAACAACCAAGAGTTAGAAAAAATTCCAGAAAACCCTGGAGAATCATTGATTCTGACAGGGAAGAGGATGTCTGCCTCAAAAATTTTCTGGAAACTACATTCTACTGCTACTTCTTCAGCTAGCATTTACACACAGGCTGTAAGAGAGTAGGGCACGAGTACACACATGCAGACCTTATGTAGGCCGCGTGTACGTTTGTGGGTCTCGAAAAAACATAGTCAAACAAATAACAGAGACAACTGGTATGGAAAACCAGACTCTTTGCTAGCTCAGAGTTTGCAGAAACTTAAAAAAACAGGGAAGAAAACTAGTGTTTTAAAACTACCCAAAAATACTTCTAAGAACCCTAGAGACTTCCCCAGTATGATCGTCAATTCTGTTTTGGTGGGAAATCTCCCTATGGACTAGCAAATAGGGTTATATTATGCATGCATATATGACCAAAAGAAACATACTTTCTACCTTCGTCCCCAGACCTAATCCCCATTTCTTTTCAGTGAATACATGGTTAAACCAACATACCTTGTTCCAGATGGTTGATGTCGATCCTTCTTCACACTTGACCGCTTGTTGGTAGCTCTCCTCCCATGGCTGACCTGCATACAAAACAAGCAACAAACTACACATGCATTTTACCTACAGACTAATGGGTTAGAGATTCAAACATATATTTACTGAACTATGAAGAAATCATATAGTGGGACGCGAAAAACATTTCTTTATTATTAACTTTAATGAATCAACTTACAATGTCGAGACCGGCCACTGCTCCATGAATCCTGATCCTGCGCTCCTCTTCAAATGTCCTCCAACTTCTTTTCTTTGTATCTCTTTTCGCACAAGGATGGCTAAAGGGTTGGGACAATGGGAATGTGCAATTGGGCAGAGTTTCTTTACTCTTATTCTCCTCTTCTAAATGGGACCCCTAACCCTTCTTTTATAGGCTAGAAGAAGCTAGGTATTTGGATGAACCCTCGGCCATGCATGGCTGGGAGTTTCAGTTAACTCACCCAAATATGTGTGTTCCGTCGACAACTTTCATTTTTTCGTGCTTTTGTCGGTCCACGCAGGTTTTTTTAGGTCAGCTAGCGTGTAGTAATAGAGTATGGCGCGTGAACCTTTATAAAAAATGTTTTTTAAAGAGTTGTTCAACAGTGCCTTGGAAAAGAAGGGATCTGAAATGGCTTGATGCCAGGTAAGAATGTGTGGTTCAAATTAGGGTTATAACAGTGCCACTGAGAACAACACTCGGGAAGATACTCTCTAGTACCTGGGTAGTCGGGTAGTATGGATAAGGGTACGGTCTATCCTCCTTAGTTAGTTCCCTGAGATATTGGGCCGAGTACTACTGTTGGACTCTGCACGTATATCAGAGAACTATAGCACAGGGAAAATCCTTGTTTGTAGAACCCTTGAATACCTAACCTTTGGGGGACAGAAACATAAACAAATTAAAACAGACAAGATTTATTGCCACGCAGCTGTGTTTGAGTTGCCAAGTAAATACACATTTCTTTCTGGTTAAGCATTTGGGGATTTCATCACTGCAATATTCTTCAGACCAGAGTTTAAGTATGGAAATTGTTTCACCATTATTTGAGACTTATTCCATTGGATTCATCTCTTCTCCCTTATCACATTCATCCATATCATTGTTTGGAAAAAATTTTGACCCCGCCCGCCCCTTTTCAGTTCACCCATCCTCATGGCCCATACCTGTTGCCAAGACCTGGAAACTCGCTTCAAAACCTTGCAATATGGTTTCCTCAAGACCCAAAAAGAAGTGAAACAAATCAGTGCTACTGTTGCCTCCATCGATTCATCCATCAATACAACCATAAATACAACCATGCAGTCCTCAATGGAGGAAGTCAAACAAGAACTAACCACCCAGCTTGAATCTGTCTTTGCATCACTCTGCACCAAACTGAAGATCCCTACAGATGACCCTTTCTCTAATGCACCTCCAAAGACTGAAGGTGAACATTCCTCCCATTCCCATACCTTTCAGCCCCATCACGTTCAACGTGACCTACGCCTTCCACGGGTGGATGTGACTAAATTTGATGGCTCGGACCCCACTGGTTGAGTCACCCAAATGGAACATTATTTCTCTTTATATGGCATTACAGATGACTTGGCCAAACTCCGGTATGGTGTTCTCCATCTAGATCAAGAACGTTGGCAATGGAGAAAAACTTCTCGTCAAGGGTATATTGCTTGGACCCAATTTGTGACTAAGATTTATGAACGCTTTGACACTGACACCAACCATTTGGGCCGTTTGACAAAGTTGAAACAATCAGGCACAGTAGAAGACTTCATAGATGCCTTTGAGCACCTGGATTTTAGAATAAATGGCATGACTAATGCTTTCTTTCGAGAGTGTTTTATCAGTGGCCTTAAGGAGGAGATTCGGGCCCATGTTCTCATGGCTCGACCTTCAAGTTGGGTGGAGGTTACTAAAAAAGCTAAAGAAGCACAACAGGTTGTATCCTCTCAAAACTGTAAACCCTCCTTTATCCCTCGCCCTAAACCTGTAAATCCCACTACTCCCTCCGCCCCATTAAAGATCCAAAAATTGACCAGGGCTGAAATGGTTGAACGCCAACTCAAAGGCCTTTGTTATAATTGTGATGAAAAATATTTCCCGGGCCACAAGTGTAAGGAACAAAAGATTTTTATGGCCATCTCTGAGGATATTTCTCGATGTTGAAACTCCCCTTATGCCTGCATCACCTAACATCACTGACATAACCTCTCCCTCAGACCCTCCCGAAGTGGAACCAATCATTTCCCTCAATGCTCTCACTGACTTCTTTGCCCCCCAAACCCTCAAGTTAATCGGTTACATCAAGCATCGGAAGGTCATCATTCTGGTTGATAGTGGAAGCACCCATAATTTTACTCATCGCTGCATTCCCCAAGAAACTCATTGTTACATCCATGCCATCAACAATTTCTAAATCATGATTGCCAATGGTGGTTCCATGAAGTGTTGAGGGTGCTGTGAAAATGTGCATCTCCAAATCGATGACTACCACCTAAAATCCCATATGTTTGCTATCGACATGGGTGGTTGTGACATTGTGTTGGGTGAAGACTGGCTAAGGACTTTGGGTCCCATTCTCATGGATTTTAAGGCATTAACCATGCAATTTGACCAGGAAGGCCACCAATATAAATTCCAAGGCATCACGACTGGTTCACCTGAGGTCATTAGTTCCCATTGCATGGAAAAATTGCTCAAAAAATGTCATTCTGGTGTCATTGCCCAATTCCATGCCATACAAGCAACAGAGACACCCTCAGTGACGGAAGACCTCCAAGCCCTCTTTTCTAAACACCAAATGGTATTTTCCACTTCCCAAGGACTCCCTCCTTCCCGCGATGTTCATGATCATTCCATTCCCCTTGTACCTGGAAGCCTTCCTCCCAATATCCGTTCGTATATACACTCCTTTTCACAAAAAAATGAAATTGAGAAAATGGTTCAGGAACTCCTTACTGCAGGCGTTATCCGCTCTAGTAGGAGCCGTTACTCTTCTCCTGTAGTCATGGTCATGAAGAAAAAAGGTTCTTGGAGAATGTGTCCTGACTTCCGTTCCCTCAACAAACTGACCATTAAAGACAAATTTCCCATTCCTGTCATTGATGACCTCCTGGATGAATTGAGTGGCGCCCAATTATTTACTAAACTTGATCTTCGCTCGGGCTATCACCATATACGTATGAAGGAGGCAGACATTTCCAAGATGGCCTTTCAAACTCATGAGGGCCACTATGAGTTTTTGGTCATGCCCTTTGGCTTGTGTAATGCCCCCTCCACCTTCCAAAGCCTCATGAATCATGTCTTCCGTCCTTTTCTCCGTCATTTTGTATTAGTTTTCTTTGATGATATCCTAATCCATAGAAAAACCTGGACATACCATCTTACTCATGTGGATCTAGTTCTCCATCTACTCTCTCAACACAAACTTTTCCTGAAATAGTCTAAATGTGCTTTTGGTGATGCAGAAGTAGAATACTTGGGTCATCTGGTTGGCAAGGATGGTGTCAGGGTGGATCCGAAAAAGATTGAAGATATGAAATACTATTTTCACCCAAAGACTCTCAAAATATTGCATGGATTTATGGGATTAACAAGGTATTATTGCAAGTTTGTTAAGAATTATGGCAAGATTGTAGCACCTCTCACGACTCTCCTAAAAAAGAACTCTTTCACTTGGACTCCAGCCGCTGCTCAATCTTTTCAAACCTTGAATATGGCCATGCGCACCACTCCGGTTCTAGCCCTTCCTGATTTCACAAAGATCTTTGTGTTGGAATGTGATTCCTCAGGGAAATGAATGAGTGTTGTCCTTATGAAAAAGGTTCGACCTTTGGCCTTCACTAGCAGGCAACTATCTGAAAGGAATCTGGGAAAACCCATCTATAAAAATGAAATGTTGGCTATTATGCATGCCATTGATTTGTGGCGCCCTTATCTCTTGGGGCAATGTTTCCAAATTAAGACAGACCATCAAAGCCTCAAGTACTTTATGGAACAATGCATTTCCTCCCCGGAGCAACAAAAATGGGTGACTAAGCTCTTTGGTTATGATTATGAGATCATTTACAAGAAGGGAAAAGACAATGTGGTGGTGGATGCACTGTCCCGAAAATATGAACAAGAATGATCCCTTTTTTCTTTTTCCTTCATTGTACCAGATTGGCTCCAAGCTGTGCGCCAGGAATGACTACAAGATCCCAAAAGTTCACATCTGATCCAATAGTTGCAGACCAATGCTCCAGCTCCCCCAGGGTACTCTTGGCTCCAGGATGAGCTTCGATACAAAGGCCATTTGTATTTAAGTAAACAATCAAATCTTAAATCCACGGTACTTTCTGAGCTTCAGCGACACCCACAGCGGGGCACTCCGGGTTCACCAAAATCTATGACAGGGTTAAATGTTCTTTCTTCTAGGATGGTATGAAACAAGAAATCCATAATTTTGTCGCTAAATGTGAGGTGTGTCAACGCAACAAGGGAAAAAAATTTAAATCTTCGGGCACACTACAACCGCTTCCGATTCCACCTGCTATTTGGAAATATATCTCTATGGACTTTATTACCGGCTTATCCAAATTGGGAAATAAATCAGTGATAATAGTGGTTGTGGATTTCCTTTCCAAGTATGCTCATTTCTGTGCTCTTCAACACCCATTTACTGCATCCACGGTGGCTCAAATTTTCATGGAACAGGTCTTCAAGCTTCATGGCATGCTGCACTCTATTGTTTCTGATCGTGACCCAACTTTCATAAGCAATTTTTGGCAAGAACTATTTAAGCTACAGGGCACCCAATTGCATCTAAGCACAACTTATCATCCCCAGACTGATGGTCAAACAGAAGTTGTCAACAAGTGTTTAGAAACATATCTAAGGTATTTTTCCTCTGAAAAGAAAAATCAGTGGGCTTAATGGTTACCCCTAGCTGAATGGTGGTACAACACTTCCTACCATACAACTACACGCATGACTCCTTTTGAAGCAGTATATGGACAGAATCCCCCTTCAGTTCTCTCATACTTACCGGGTACCTCGAAGGTCCAGGGGGTTGAGAAAACACTTACAGTTCGAGAGGATATTCTTCGTACCCTTAAAGAGAACTTGTTCATGGCACAAAATCACATGAAACAACAAACAGATCATGCTCGCTCTGAACATCAATTTGCAGAAGGGGATCAGGTGTTTCTGCGACTGCAACCATACAAGCAAACTTCCCTCAAGGTCAAGCAGTGTCAGAAAATAGTGCCCAAATTTTATGGTCCTTATACAGTTCTGAAGCATGTGGGACAAGTTTCCTATCAGTTAGCTCTGCCCAGTCAGTCAAAGCTACATCCTATTTTTCATGTTTCATGCTTAAAGAAGGTGATTGGAACTAGGTGCCAAATTCAAACCAACCTTCCCGAGTTAGCTGAAGAAGGATCCATTTGGCTACAACCAGAAGCAGTTTTGGACTAGCGTGAGCGTCGCTTGCGTCAGCGAACCATCAAGGAAGTGCTAGTCCAGTGGAAAGATACAACTCCAGCAAATGCCACTTGGGAACCAACTACCATTCTGTAGCAGTTTCCACATCCCAAGCCTTGATGACAACGCTGTTTTTAAGGGGGCGGACATGTTAGGGTCCTAACCCACACATAGGTAGATCAATATATTCAGATATAATAAAGGTCAATATTAATAAGGCCTTTCAAAAAATAGAATAAGGCGGATGTAAGAAGACCTAATAGAAGCTTCCGCTTCTAGAAAGATCTTCCTCTAGATGTTTCTCTTGATAGACATAGTTAGTATAAATAAGGGTCGAGGGTATGAAAACCCTAGCTTGAATATTATTGTAACAGAGCGTTGCTCGACTAGAGGTTGCCCCCTCGAAGAGGCTCGTGAACATTGATTTCTAAATCAAAGAGTTAATTTTGTTGTTGTTCTTATATCATTTCTGTGTTATTGTGGAGATTATGCTGGTTATATTACTGTATTTCTGCCATTTCTAGAATTTTATTTATGTTCTGTATACTTTTTATATCTGGTATATTACAACATCATACACTTTGGGAGTTGACCCTAGTGTTTGTATAGGGTGTAGCCTCTAGAAGTCCACATGGAGTGCCATGTGTGACAAACATTCTCCAGATCGTACTCCTCTGTGAATTGAGTTGAGTTGATCTATGAGGACACTTATTCAAGAAGGGATAAGTGGAACACTTATTTGAGAAGAACTAAGTGCATTTGTGCTTATAGCCCATCGTCCCATGTGGAGAGAACATGAGGACATGTCAAGGGAGTTGACCCTTGACGTCTAAGACTATGGGGAGTTGACCCTAAGTGTTCCTAAAGGGAGTAGCCTCTAGAAGTCCACATGGGAGTGCTATGCATGACAAACATTTTGCTACTATGGTGGTTATATACCATTAGCGAAGACTGCGAGTCTCTGGATAGTAGTTGTGTACTACTATGGAAATATACCTTCCTAGCTAAGAGGGAGTGTTGATATTTCAGCGTCGGGCGAAAATTCTCCTAAATTGGGCTGTAGACCAAGAGAGATAGAATACATTTATCATAAAGGTGCACTTGTAGTAAATGGGACCAAACGTAGTCCTTCCTTGATCATGACAAGGAATAATATGGACTTGAGGTGCTTGAAGTGATTTCCACGTGTCAGTTAGCATCAAGCCGAAATTCACTCATAGGTGTGTCCCTGTGGTGAAATATCCTGGTGTATTCTTTGTCTTAGTCATGGTGACTTGACAAGGACTGATAAAGACACAAGATGCTATATGATATTACATGAGGACCCAAAATGAGCCTAATCTTAGAGAGAATTAATTGGCTAAGAGGGAGAGCCTTAGAAGGAGTTTCTCCTCGATTCAGGTAGGAGAGATATGTCTCCCAATACTGACAGACAAGTGTCATGAGTCTAGGGTGAAGTTTGTATACTTCAGAGACGAGTGACATGTTGCAGAATGTCTCCCTTGTTGAGAGTGAGTGTTGATGTTTGGACAACATTAGAAATACATTCTCTAAAGATAATAATTAATAATATAATTATTATTGATTATTAAATATAGTATATAATAAGTTAATGATAATAATAAATAGTTATTGATTACTCAAGGGACGCATCCTTTCATGGATGGTCACCTTATGTTCCCTATACATGGAGCACTCATCATTGTAATAATACATCGATCATATCTTATATGAAGAACAACAATAGGCTTAATGTGTAAGACACACCCATTTAGTTAAATTACTTTAGTGGAGGATCTCTTGACTTGTTTTGGTTTCATGTTTATCAGTGGGCCCAATCCTTTCCCCTTTGACCTCACATTTTACCTTTTTGAGTTTTTCCACCCTTTGTTTCCTTCGATATTTTTGAATTTGTAAATCATTCTAGATTGTTTTTCTCTTTCATGAGTATGTCACATTAATATTTGATATTTTGTTAGTTTTTCATGGAACATAGAAATGATTTTTCTTGTTTTTCATCTAGTATAGAGTGCTTTTTGATAAAATCTTGAGTTTTTCTCATTGACACATTTTTCATTCCCTTTTCCAATAAATCAGGCTCACTTATTTTATTTTAGAGTTCCTTTTCTTTGTCTTGGGCCTTGAACTCGTCCAGGGAATCATTTTTTCCCTTTAGGGAATTTTTAGTCCACTTTTCCTTAAATTTATATCATTGTTCATGGAGATTTTACTCCACTCTTTGAAGGTTTTCCTCTCCCTTTCATTTTATAGGTTTTTACAATTTACTTGGTCATCCATGGCCTCTCCATATTGCATCATTGCTTTATTTTGTAATTCTAGGAGTGAAAGAGTGGTGTAAGGACCTCCATGACTTCCATCATATCATTTGGCACCTCCATTAAAAAATATATTTTCACAAGGATCCATTTTCTCCACCATTTAATTAAGCTCATCTCCATTCTTGATTCCCATTACGAAGATAACTCTTTATTTATGGAGGTTCAATTAGGGTTCTTACCCTCCTTTCTTGTTTGTGGTTTGAAACATGGCATTCTTGAAACATGTTCATACTCCTAGCACTCCCCTTTACTTTGGGTTGCATCGTCGTTTGCCTACAAATCTAATTCTTTTTCTTTCTCTTGCTTCCTTCGCCTTCTCTTGGCCTTAGTCTCCATCCATCATTTACTAAAGGTCATCTTCATTGTTTGTTTCCATGATAGAGAGAATCATTTATTTATGGTGATTCAATTAGGGTTCTCAACTGCATCCCCTTGTTCGTGGTTTGAAATATAGATCCTCTCATAGCCCCCTTTACTTTGGGTTGTATCACTACTCACCTACACCTCTACATCATTCACTTTCTCCCATTTAATTCTCCTTCTCTTGGCCTTAGTCTCCATGGCTTGGATCTTGAAGTTATGTGGAGTGAGAACCAAGTAGACTACATTTCCACATAGAAACCAAAGGAGGACTAGTGCATTGAAGTTTGGCATTCTTGCACCATGTCTATGCCCCTCTTACCCCCCACCCCTTTACTTTGGGTTACATCATCTCTTGTGTACACCTCTACCTCATTCACTTTCTCCCATTTCATTTTCCTTCTCTTCTCCTTAGTTTCAATGGCTTGGAGCTTGGAGCAGAAGACTACATTTCCACCATGCATCGTATAAAAGAGGATTATCACCTTACAAGTAGAGGCGTCCATATTTTTCAATTCTAAGGGTTCTTTATGGATACCCACTCTTTGCTTTTCTCGATCCTAAATCTAAAATTTTATTTTATTGTGTTTTCCTTTTCATAGCACATCATTTCACTTTCTTTGAAATATTATGGAATTTGGGGAGACTCACCGTTGTTTTCCCTCTCCATGAAAAACACAAGTGCAAAATAGGTCCATACCCCTTTGTTTAGTTTACTCATTGTGTTCCCATGTTTGGAATCTTTGCTACTTTCTACAAGTTAAATTCCTATCCAACTTTTGGCCAACCCTCTCTCCCTTAATCCTTTTCATAGCTTAGTCATCTTTATTTTTCCAAGGGAAATCGATAAAATTGTAGGAAACAACATAACCACCAATCTCATTAGAGACAACAGGTTGAAGAACCATTTTTGTTTTGGGAAAATATCACAATTTTGATTTCATGCACTCGTCTAAACAAGCCAAATGAGATTACATGAAACAAATTGGATAAATAAACCACATTCTTTTCTTTTGTAATGGAATATGGAAAACATATGAAGAATGAAGCTAAATCCTTTGAATCAAACATAAATCCATCAACCTATATTAACAAACCCTCTCTTTTTGGTATATATTTTCTCTTTCACATCCTTAGTATTAGATCCTTTGTGACTCAAGCTAGCCCAGATTAGTCATTTCACTCATTTGAGGTGTGAGTAACAATTTGGCTCCCAAACTATTTTTTACGTTTAAGTTTTTTGGTGACTCCACCATGGCCTAAAACCAAGACCCAAATTATTTCATCATACCTTTGATGTTTTCTTGTGGCTTGAACCCAATATTCATGGGTTGGATTCACATTTCGATAGAAAACATCCCCTTGCTGTCCTTTTTTGGGTGGGAGTATTCTTTTCCCTAGCTCCCTCTTCTCATTGTTCCCAATTCCTTCACCCTCCCTTTTCATTGTTAGGTCTTACTTATCTCCTAGATAGGATATTTCCATTGATGAACCCTCTTAGATATCCGTGAGCCTCATTGGATCCTCTCTTGAGTATATGATGAATTCTCCATGAAAATAGTCCCTATTGTTCCTTGTCTTTTGGGGTCTCTATCTCCCCCCACCTCCCTTAGGCTGTAAAATTTCTTGTGGCATCCCTCTTCTTTTAGTTGGCATAGGATGCCCCCACCTCGATTTTTTTTCTCTTTTCCTTTGTCTTTATCTCTTGGACCCTATGATGTAGTTTTCAGGACAAGCTCTCTCTTGAGTTTTCCCTTTCCCCTTGAATTTATTTCTTTTTATCCTTTTCACTTTTGGAAATGAACCCTCTGCTACAAGATATTACTCCCTCTTCCTTTTCTTTATTTTATAATTATTTTGGGCACTAGATCAATTTGGTAGCCTCCTTCTTATTGTAGTGGTGCACCGTTATCTCATGAATCTTCTACAAGCTATCTTGCATTAAAATATTAATAGCTATCTTACATCTTCACTCAACCATGCCACTCCATCGGGTCTTTTGTTTTTGCATTCATCTCTTTTTGGATATATTATTTTTCCTTTTATTTAATGGGTTCATAAACTAATGGAGTATCTTGGCATTCTCCTTCAACCCTTCTCACAAAATCCAAACACACTCTCTTCATGGAAGTGTAGTAGAGGAATCCTCGCTCTTCGATATCTCCATTTGTTGAGGTTCTCTCCCAATTCCTTCCTTTTGTAGTGGTATAACATTCCCTAATGAAAGTTTTGTAGGAGGATTTGTTTCTTCTTATCATTCCAAGTTTACTGTATCCACTCCTCACTAATTTTTGGTTCCTCCTTTCGGTTTTCACTTTCTGGCAATAGATTCTCAACCTGCATACCCTTCACAATGTGCCACACCCCAACTAGCCATTGCTCCATAATAGTTCTATGCCTTACCTCTTGGCCCTTTCGCATCCTTTTCCCTCTTTTAGTATCTTTGTGGTGTTCTTCCTTTGTAATTGTTGTATTGTTTCCCACAACCTACTTTGTTTCCATATGAAATGGAAACCACCACGTTTGTATCATTTCTCACTACTGTATCCTACCTTTACCTAGTAGGTAACCTAATACATGAATAATTTCCCTCTACCATAGGTAGTGTGTTCATAGTCCATTTCTCTCAAACCCTACTTTAGTGTTCTATTTATTTTGTTTAAGTCATCCTTGACACTTCATCTCCTTTGTTCCTTGGGGCTAGGTCACATGGTTCAAGTTCGGGTTTGGCAACGATTAGGTTCGATTCGGGTTCGAATTTTCCAATAAGGTTCTAATGAGGTTCGACTTTAGGTTTGGCTATATATATTGAACACTATGAAACCTCATCCAAAACCTCAATAAAATTCTCCTTCAAATTTGTCCTAAGGTTTGAATGGAGGCACACATTCAAGTTTGCACAAGTTCTGTATTAGGTTCGATGAACCTTGAGGTTCGACAAATTTAGAACCTCAAGCTTTAGGTTCAATGAACCTTGTGACTTATCCTTGGGGTAATATTCCCTAATTTATATTCTTCCCCTTTATTCATCCTTCACATTTCCTTTGTTTATGCATGTAGGGAAATCTTTGTACTTTCTTTTAGGGACAAATTCTTTGGTTCTTCCTCAAAAAAATTCCCAAAAAAACCTTAGGGCTTAGTGTTGGTCTTTGATTTATTTCACCTCTCAACCTCCCTTTTGGCCTCTTAGCCTCTTCTCATAGCATTTCCCTCTTGGCCCTTTGTTTCTCCTCTTAGCCCCTCTCTTAGGCTCTCATCCCTTCTTTTGACCTCTTGATTTGTGTTTTGTTATCTCTCTCCCCCCTTTTGTCTTCCCGATATTCTCTTTTCCCTCTTGGAATCCCTTTATCCTCTTCATCCTTTTTTTCTTCTTGGTTAAGTTATTAATCTCTCGGCCTGACTTTGAGTACTGCTAGCCCCATCCCTCATTTCCTTCTCTTATAGGCCTTCCCTTTTAGCTTCTTGACCCTTATTTTAGCCTCTCTATTTTTCCTTTTTTTCTAGGGGAATTTTGTTTAATTTTTTTTAAGTGACAAATGCGTTGGCTCTTCCTCAAATGTTTTCCTTGACATTCACTTTTCCCTTTCAATGTCCTTTTATCCTCGTCCCTTTGACATCCTTAGGCCACTTTTAACATCTTTTCCATGATCTTCCTTTACAATCACTGTAGCCTTGCCCAAAATCTACTATGTTTCCATAGTTAATGGAAATTGTGATGTTTGTAGAGTTTCACAAGTCTATTGTATGCCAAATTTGTCTTGTAGGTAGCCTCATCCTTGAGTTAGTTAATTCGACCAAATATAGTGTGTTCATATTCTATGACTGTCAAACACTACTTTAATCCTTAATTTTTGTTAAGACACCCCTGTCACTTACTATCCTTTGTGCCTTGGTGTAATACTCCCTACTTTAGATTTATTGCCTTAATTCATCCTTCATAGTTCCATTGTTGTGCCACAATGGCATCTTAGCAACTATAGGAGGACTAGTGCATTGAAGTTTGACATTCTTGCACCATGTCTATGCCCCACTTACCCCCCACCCCTTTACTTTGGGTTGCATCATCTCTTGCATACACCTCTACCTCACTCACTTTCTCCCATTTCATTTTCCTTCTCTTCTCCTTAGTTTCAATTGCTTGGATCTTGGAGCAGAAGACTATATTTCTGCCAAGCATCCTATTGGGGTGTCCATATTTTTCAATTCTAAGGGCTCTTTATGGATACCCACTCTTTGTTTTTCTTGATCTTAAATATAAGATTTTATTTTATTGTGTTTTCCTTTTCATAGCATGTCATTTGACTTTCTTTGAAATATTATGCAATTTGGGGAGACTCACCTTTGTTTTCCCTCTCCATGAAAAACACAATTTCACAATAGGTCCAGACCCCTTTGTTTAGTTTACTCATTGTGTTCCCATGTTTGGATTCTTTGCTACTTGATGCAAGCTAAATTCCTATCCAAATTTTGGCCAACCCTCTCTCCCTTACTCCTTTTCATAGCTTAGTCATCTTTATTTTTCCAAGGGAAATCCATGAATTTGTAGGAAACAAAATAGCCAACAATCTTACTAGAGACAATAGGTTGAAGAACCATTTTTGTTTTGGGAAAATATCACAATTTTAATTTCATGGATTGGTCTAAACAAGCCAAATAGGCTTACATGAAACAAATTGGATAAATGAACCACTTTCTTTTCTTTTGTAATGGCATATGGGAAACATATGAAGAATGAAGACAAATCCTTTGAATCGAACATAAATCCATCAACATAGATTAACAAACCCTCTCTTCTTGGTTTATATTTTCTCTTTCACATCCTTAGTGTTAGATCCTTTGCGACTCGAGCTAGCTCAGATTAGTCATTTCAGTCATTTGAGGTGTGAGTAACAATTTGGATCCCAAACTATTTTTTACTTTTAATTTTTTTGGTGACTCCACCATGGCCCAACACCAAGCCCCAAGCTAGTTCATCATACCTTTGATGTTTTCTTGTGTCTTGAACCCAATATTCTTGCGTTGGATTCACATTTCGATAGAAAACATCCCCCCGTTGTCCTTTTTTGGGTGGGGGTATTCTTTTCGCTAGCTCCCTCCTCTTGTTGTTCCCAATTACTTCACTCTCCATTTTCATTGTTAGGTCTTACTTATTTCCTAGCTAGGATGTTTCTATTGATGATCCCTCTTGGATATCCTTGAGACTCATTGGATCCTCTCTTGAGTATGTGATGGATTCTCCATGTAAATAGTCCCCATTGTTCCTTGTATTTTGGTGTCTCTATCTCCCCCCTACCTCCCTTAGGTGGTCAAATCGATATTCAACTATATTGAGTTGTCAAAGAAGGCCAACTCCTTCACCTGGGAAAATGTCTCACCAGGGACCAAGTTCAGTAGATGTTTCCTCATCTCATGGAGGAACTCAACGCAATGGGGACCATTGCTTGTTAAGGGGGGAGGAATGATCTAGGTGGATATTGGTAACCACCCACCTATTCCACTTGGACCCACACCATTGTTTCTTTCAGTTTTTTAGTTTCCTTAATTGTAGCACAATTTACTATTTTTAGCAGTTTTTCGGGTCCTGAACTTTCAGAGCCGTTTTGAGGCCCTAAACGACATTTTATTGCATCAATGCTCCAATGAATATAAATTCGTTCTGGACTCGATATTCAATGTTAGAAGTGTAGTCCTCAGATAGATATTTCTAATGATGTATCATGTGTGTCAAACAAAGATAGTATGCCAAAGTTACGACCCCAGGAAATTGATGTATCAATTTACCCCGACGGGGCCCATATTCTGGCGTTTCATCTCCTAGGGTTAGGTTTTTGGATGTTTAGGATTTTCCATTGTTTCTCAATAATTTATAGGCCTTCGAGCCTCATTGTAATACAAATTTCAGAGGCCAGTAGCCGCCACATCTCTTCTCAGAGATAAGCTACCAACGCCCGAGCTATTTTATTTCCATTTTATCTATAAGCATATTTCAGTCAGTTGTTGTTAATGTTATGAAGTTTTAATTCTGTTGCATCTTTGCGTTTATGTGTATTTTTATATTTCATTGTATTCCTTCATAAATCCGGATCATAGGTGAGGGTGAGGACGAGTTGAGCATAGGGATTAGCACCCCTCTTTACTAGTGTTCCAACTAGAGGAGGTGTGCCTAGCCTCTTTCGAATATCCTCCCTCTTTCCATGTCACCCAAAATAGGCGACCTCACTAAGAGAAAGATTTTCGAACTAGACCAGGGACTCCTAGAGAAGGAAAAACATGTTTCTGACATGTTTGCTAAATTTTAACACTTGCTAAATTTTAGCATTTTAATTAAAATGTCCTTTATTAACTTTTGAGAGCAAAGTTCAATTTTGAGAGATTAAAATCACTTTTTTGCCTCAACAAAGGGGGGATAAAGGTTTAGGAGGTTTCATGGCTTAGAAAATGAGCACAAAGATGGCATCTAACAACAACTGATGCCACTTTTATGACTTTATTGGCTTTTACATTAAAAATTGTCCATTTTAAGGGAAATTGTTTATTGACTAAAATTTAAAAAAAAAACCTAGGGGGGACTTAACACAATTTCCATGACTCAATAGACATGACTTAGCATGAATTTATATATATTTAGACACTATACATTGGTTATACCATGCCAAGGCCTAACCACCAACACATACTCTAGCTTCAGAGGATATTTGAGTGAAAAAACTTAGAAATTATTAATTGCCTGATAGGAAAGAAATAATTAACAAGTGAAAAAAAAACACTCTAGAGTACATGCTCGTGCTCAGGTCTTAGGTGGCCAATATTATTTTACAACTTTCATGCTCAATTCATTTATTTCAATGCCCCAGAGGGATCAAAATGAAAAAAAGGGTGGTCTGATAGACCTGTTGAATTTCTGAACACTGAATTCTGAGCATCTGACTGCTTAGTCTTTGATGACTCATCTGCAGATCCAACTAGTACAATTCAGTAGATAACAGAACCCAAAAAGGATTAGAAACTCTTGGAAATGGTTGTATAGGATACATACCAGTGGTAGTAGGGATAGAAGGACTTGTAGGAGTGGCTTCCCCCCAGGCTTGTTAATGTTGCAACCACGTAGGTTTCCCCTAGTGAAACATTTCCGTCCAGTTGAAGGTTTCCCCCCAGCTAAAGTTTGGATTCCCATTGAAGATTGACCTCCAATGTAGGGTGTACTCATCTGTGATGGTTGAGATGGAGGTTGAATAGCTTTTGTAACTGTGGTTATCAAAATGACTTGATTGTTGGCCATCTGACTGATGGTACGACCAAGTAAAGAACTTGGTGTGTGCATGTGTGGAAATAATGAATAAGGAATATTACTTGATCCATATCTGAAGGGATATGTAAGAACAAGTGGTTGAGGTGGGTTTATTTGAGTCATCTATGTTCCTAGCAAAGAAGCACCAACAATATCAACTACATGAGTGGTGGAAAAAGAGAAATTCCCAAGACCTTCAAGAAAACCAAAAGATGGTGGGTTCATGGAAAAAGATTGGGTAGTGGTTGAACGGGGTGGTAAAATGTAAGAAGAATAGGCATCAATAAATTTCGTGGATGGTGGATCAGTGAGTGGTAGGACGAGTGGATCAGTAAAAATAAGATTCACATAAGATGCAAGACTTTCTACGAAGGTTGTCACTGGTTCTTCAACGTGTTGGCCACTTCCAGAAGTTACACTCCTCGTTTGAGAAGTTTGATCTTTGATCATTCTCTCGTAAGAAACATTGGGTTGAGGCTCATGAACTTCAGGATCCATACATTGTATACTGTGAGATCTTTGATCCTAAGGACAACGACGCAAGTCAAAGAAACACATTCCTAATAAAATTAAAAGTAATCAACCAAGCAACAGTAGATTTAAGGATCTTTTGAAGATGGGAAATCAAGCCGCCAACAAAGAAATGAGAAGCAGTTACCCCAACCTCCACGTAACAACCCTTCTCGATGCACGCAATCCTCACTTTCATGGGATCACCCTCCAACTGAAATTGTGATAGGACGTCTACCCCTGGTACCATGGGAATAACCCCACAATCACCTATGTAGATACCTAAGAAAGGCCACTAATATTACCAACTCGTAGTTAGCCTCTGGGTGTATACAGTCGACATTCAGGATTGAACGTATCGATAGTATATAAAAACATGAAATTCTTCCAGAGGAATGAGGAAAAGTGGACCAGTAGAATTCAGAGGACCCCCAACAGATTTAGAGTTCATGAAGTACCGAGACCAAATGAGTCAGTGACACTTAAGGAAGAACCCCTATTATACAATCTTTCTGCTATGATTGGTCAAGCTTTGGAGGGGTAATCTTTGTTGCTCTTTTTAACTAACCTTGTGTTTAGCCCCTAAGTGAGAGGGGGTTCCCGACTATGCTTATACGGAATTGGATTTGTTCACTCTTTAGTATTCTATAGTATGTTTAGTAGTATTGGACAATTTACTCACTTTTCTTAGTCCAAAGACTCTAATCCTATGCTCCTGTTGGTGTGCTAAAACAAAAAAATGTTCTAGTTGATTTATTAGTGTGTGGTTGATTTTAATGGATTTTACTCAATAGGTTTACGGAGATGAAATTGATGATGTGAAAGAGACTCGACTCCAGTAGAATGCAAATGAATGAGATGCAATTCGTTCTTTTCGATGAATTCTACGTATGGGAAGGAGAAGAGTTATATTCTTCTTAACACAAACAAGTACTCAAAACTATGCAACTTCCAATTTCTAGGATCAATATGATGCCAAACTACCAAAGAATGTTTTCGAAAACCGAAATGTGCATGGAAAACTAGCTCTTTTTCCATACATGTACCAAAACAAATTTCCTAAAGAAAACAAAAATCTCTTTGTTTGATTATGTATGCAATGAAATATGAAAACTTTTTCACTTCTTAACTTTCAAGTGAAATGAAATACATCAATGTTTGACACAAATAAGTACAAGGCAAAAAATAAATCAAACAAAGCACACTAAAAAATGATGAGAACTGAAAGAAACAAAGTGTGAGATAACTTGTTCGATGAAGGACTCGAAGATGAAAAAGAGAAAGGAGAAAAAAATTCACGAAAAATCCTAAAAAAAGAGCAGCAATAAACAACATTCAGTATTGGGTTGTGGTAAACAAGAGATACCTAATCAACGGAAAGCGATATGTTTCAATGAAGACAAAAAGAGATCAATACCAAACAATCTTTGCAAACTCTAGACTTCTAGTTGAAAAAATCTCCTAAACAATCAAGTAATCTGAAAGCTTTGTGAGACGAATATCAGACAACCAAAAGGAAGGATAAACCAAGGGATCTTGTTAACACAAGGGGATCACAACTAGGAAAGATTTGCAAACTCACAGAAGGAAAAGAAATGAGTAATAAATGTCAATTTCTCAAGAAAACAAAGTCACTGACAGATCTGAAGACTCTAGGCTAAATGCCTATCAAAAGAAAACTGAGTAGAACCAAGAAGAAACTCACATAACCATGTAAAAGAGGAGTTTGTCGCCCTTGTTACAAAAGGAGTAGGGCATTGTGGTGCCCCCTAGGAGGATTAGGCGAAGCACTAGTCAACTAGTGGCACCTTAGTGTCAATTGCAGGGGAGTGTTGATTTTTGAAAAAGCTCAAAACTGACTTCCAACATCTAAAACTCATAAAAGAATCGATAAATGGATTTGTAAAATCTTCAAAAAATAAGAGGGAGGGGGAGATATATCAAAATGAAGCATCAAATAATAAATATCTAATCACAAGCAAGGATTCAAGATGAAACAATGGACAGACTATTCAAAGTCGATCCCTAATGGAGTCGTAATTTTTCTATTGTGAGAAACCTTACCCTATAGACAGGATAAGCTCCCATTTGGACCAATACCCCTATCTTTGGTCCAAATACAAAAGTGAACAAGTGGTTACTACTTTCCCTATACATCTAACTCAATCAATCAAGCAAGAGAGAAGAAGAATGTGGTGTACCTCGTTGTGATGTTCATCCTCGTTGCTCCAATCCTTGGGCTTGATATCCAAGCTCCTTTATGCAAATGAAGTCCTGCAAAGACAAGAAAAATAACTCTTCCTCCTACTTTATATGAGTTTATAAAGAAAACCTATCTCTGAAGACTGAAACAATGATAGACAAGCAATATGTAGACATAGAACACATGAACTTAAAGGGAATACGACAAGTTTATATTAATTGGAAAACCAAAAGAAGGAGCTTACAAAGCATGCTTGGAGATGCAGTAACTTCTCCAAGATATCTTCCTCATTCATCCCTTTCATGAAAACCTTGAAATCAAATGTTGATGATTCTCCTAGGATCAAAGGTTTGACATCTGAATTCTTCCCCCATTCACCTTGGAAATACTTTCAATACATAGCCTTGAGAGTCTTAAACACCATGAGATAATGATGAAAATGGTTGAGGATATGGTTCCTTAAGTTGGGATTAGATCCTAAGATAGAGCCATAGTATAGGATTCAAGCACAACAACCTCCTCCCTTAAGGAGATGGCTCTTAGGAAAAGGTGGAAGATCCCATATTTTCCTCTAACAAGACTAGTGCCCCCCTTAGTGAGATACAAAGCGCCATTTGCACCCTTTTAACATGGTAGGGGGAGTGTTGGCACCCCCTCAACATAAGTAGGGGAGTTCCACCCTTCTAAAATGCCCAAAAATGGTCAGTTTTTCCAAGAAAAAGGTATGGCTCCGGACCCCAAATGATTTAGTTTTCTCTTCCAAATTGACTTAGGGATTGTGGAAAATGTATTTCATGGTTTCAAGGGGTTGCGACACTTAGAAAAGTGAATGTGACACTAGGTAAGGTGCATAAGACACTTGAGATAGTGCATGCGACACTTAACAGGGTTCATACGTCACTTTGTGACACTTGCGAAATTTAGGGTGCGACACTCAAGTGTGACATTTTGACGTGTAACAAAATGGTTGTCCTAGTTTTGGGTCAAAGTGTGTTTACCAAGAGGGATGGTTTTTCCCTCAGATTTTATAAATTTAATAAAGATTACATAACATAAATTTGTCTTAGTTGTGTTGATGATCCATCTCTAATATTTTATGTTTTTGCTGCATATAATTTTTAGTGTACAATTGTTCAGTGATAATAGTTAGGGTTTGACTATTAGCTCACTAGGTAGCAATTTTTAGATATGAAAATTGGTCACATAGATTGCATATGTGAATATTAACATGGTTTCAGAGCTTGGGATCTGAAGAGGAGGATCATCTTGAGACAAAATTTTGGCTACAACATTGGAAGAGTGTTTTTCTTGTTTTGGTCTTTGTTCCTGTTATTGGAAGGTCAAGATGGTGAACACATTGAAGCTTGAGGATAGGTTGGAGGGAGAAACCAACTTTTGATCTTGGAAGGAAAGGGTTCTCCTCTTGTTGGAAGAAAATGACCTCAAGGAGTATGTTGAGAGTGTGGTTGCAGATCCTATCGATCCACAGGAGTTGACAACACACAAGAAGAAAGAAGTGAAGGTGAAGCAGATGTTGCTAGAATATGTGAAGCATCACTTGATCCCCCACATTTTTTATAAGACAGTTGCCAATAATATGTATGATTCCCCATGTGGGTCTCTAGCAAAATAAGAATATAGGGAGGATGTTACAATTGAAGCACCAACTTCAAATTATTAGGATGACTAGTGAAGACACAATGGTCAACTATCTTATGAAGATTACAAAGATCCGATATCATCTTGTAGCCATTGGTGAGATAGTGCAAAATGATGAGTTGGGGAATGTGGCCTTGAGAGTTCTTCTCAAGTCTTGGGAACCATTTGTGCAGGTGATATGTGCACGAGATATATTGCCCACTTTTGATAGGATATGGAATGATTGTATCGAGGAGGAAACCCGGTTGGTGTCCAGGGAGAATATGGATGGTATCGTGAAGAGTAGTAGTGATGAGAACCATGCCCTTATAGCCCGCACTAGGAGGGGCAGAAGAGGTTCTCTAGACAAAAGAGGTCTACTGGGAAAAATAGATTCTTTAGACAAAAGAGGTCTACCAGGAAGAAGAGATTATCTCGAGAGAGAAGTGTTCCAAGAGCCAAGACGAAAGAAACATCTTAGTAAGATTAGATGCTTGGAGTTTCATGACCTTGGCCACTATGCTTCACAATTTCCACTTCAGATGGGAAGAGGAAGAATGAAACATGTGTCAGTAACAAAGGATGAAGAAGTTGTAGACAGATTCTAGATGGAAGATCTTGTTGGTCTCAAGCCTTTCAAGAACAGTCTCTAATAGGGAAACTTGGTTGGTGGACAACATAGCATCTTTCCATATGATAGGTACAAGAGAGTTGTTTGACACTCTCAGAGAGACTAACTCAGACTTGTGTGTGGAGCTTGTTATAGGAGCTAAGCATTGAGTATGAGGATCTGATACAGTATCGTTTCGATTGGAGTCAGGAAATATACTGACGGTGTCAAATGTGTTGTGAGTGCCAAAACTCAGGAGGAGTGTCCTCTTAGTCTCAAAGATTGAGAAGAAGGGCTATCATGCATTATTTCAAGACGGATAGGTACTTCTTGTGCCCAGACAGTCTAGATTCAGATCAACGATGGTTCTTGGAGCTAGGAAGGGAAACCTATATAGGCTGAGGGGTTATCCTATGGGTGTTATGGCCAACATAACTCTAGCTATGTCAGGTGCCTGATACGTCATATGCATAGGAATAAAGTGAGAACTCTTCGTCAGAGTGTCTACTAATACGAAAATCGAGTCATGTCTCCTTGCCATCAATGGCAATACCAAAATAAAATCCATCGAAATATCTTCCCATTTTGATTATGGAATAGTGTGTGGTTGTAGTAATCCTGCTGGGTGTCTATGTTCAGCCTTGACCTACTGACATTCTAGACATCTGGCCACATAGTTGACTATGTCTGCCTTCATTCCCTTCTAGAAGAATAAGGGTTTAAGGTCTGCCTTCATTCCCTTCTAGAAGAATAAGGGTTTAAGGTCTGCCCTCGTCTTCATGACTCCTAGATGAGCCATGTATACTACTCTATGAGCCTCGCTTAGGATCAACATCCTCAACTCATCGTTTGGTGGTACGTAGATATGAATTTTAAACCTCAATAAACCATCGCTATCAAATGAAAATCCCTCAAATCATGGTACCATCATTGTGTTTTGTCTAATAAAACTCTCGACCTCTTTGTACCAGTTATTTTCACACTGTAAAGCTAGAATCTGTTCACGTAGATTCGTCTGAAGAGGCAACACTGAAAAGATGTGCGGTCTCTGACTCAATGCATACACCACTTGTTTCATTGTTCTTTTTATGTAAGTAATCTCGAAGTCATACTCGCTAAGAAATTACGACCAACGTCGTTGTCGCGCGTTTAGGTCGCTTTGCATAAAGATGTGTTGTAGTCCACAATGGTCAATTTTCAGTTCAAAATTCCGTCCAACAAGGTAGTGTCTCCAAAACTTCAAGGCATATACGATGGATACCAACTCCAAATCATGCATCACGTAGTTCTCCTCATGCCTTCTTAGTTTCCTTGAAATGTAAGCGATCACTCGTCCGTCTTGCATAAAGACAACGCCTAAGCCTTCCTTGGATGCGTCAGTGCATACCGAGAAGTTTGCATCCATGTCAGGGACCTTTAGTATCAGTGTTGTTGTCAATAATTCCTTGAGCCTCCAAAATGCTTCCGTGCATTTCTCGGTCCAAACAAATTTATTATTTTTCTTCTGCAATTCCTTGATCGGATTTGCTATCTTCGAAAACCCCTCTGCGAATCATCGATAGTATCCTACTAAACCCATGAAGCTACGCACTTCTAGGACATTCGTCGGTGTAGGCCATTCCATAATAGCCTCGACCTTGGCTGGATCCATGGATATGCCTTCCCCGGAGATGACATTCCCTAAGTAGTGAATCTTTGATTGATAAAATGATCATTTGGAAAACTTCCCATACAATTTGTGCTCTCGCAGACACTGTAGCACAAAGCGCAAGTGCTCGTCATGATACTCTATCGTCTGAGAGTAGATCAAAATATAATCAATGAATACTTGGATGAACTTGTCCAAGTACTCGCGGAACACCCCATTCATCAAACTCATAAATATCCCTGGGGCGTTTGTCAGTCCAAATGACAAAGCAATAAATTTGTAATGTCCAAACCTTGTCTTAAAGGTGGTCTTAGGGACATCATCCTCCTTGATTCGTAACTGGTGATACCCTAATCACAAATCAATCTTGGATAACACCGTCGCGCCCTTTATTTGATAGAAAATATCATCAATTCTCGGCAACAAATACTGATTATTGATCGTGGCCTTGTTCAGTTGACGGTAGTCAATGCAGAGCCTCCACGACCTATCCTTCTTTCGTATGAAAATAATAGGTGAACCCCACGATGACACACTAGGACGTATCAATCCCAGGTCCAACAACTCCTTCAGTTTAATTTTCAACTCTTGTAACTCCGGGGTCGACATCTGATAAGGCGTTCTTGCTATTGGTTCAATCCCCGGTTTTAGGTCTATGGTAAAATCTAATTCCCTTTTTGGCGGCATCCCAGGTAACTCCTCTGGAAACACGTCTGCAAACTCTCTCACCATCGGAAGGTGTTCTAAACCTTTCGCGACTCCCTTCTTGTTTAACCGAAGGATCGCATAAAGCTTGCACCCCTTGCGCATGCTCTTTCAAAGTTTCAAGGAAGAGATGAACCTCAAGGAAACTCATTGGTTTTGACCTACAATCACACATCTCCACCCCTCATCATCGACCAAGCTCAACCGTTTCATATTACAGTTGAGTATCGCTTCATGCGATTCCAACCAGTCCATACCAATCACGACATCATAAGATCCTAAGATCGTGATGTACAAGTTATCCCTGGTGACAAATTCTCCCAGGTTAAGGATACATCACGTAACCTTTCCTCCTACCTTTTTCTTGGCTCCTGAAGCCATCTCCACAAATATAAACTCATCATGTTCAACTGCCTTTACCTTAATCCCTTTTAGCATTGCACCAGAAATGAAAATTTCGGTAGCACCAGGATCTATCAAAATACTAAGGGTCTGGTCAGTGACGATACCTGTCGTCTCGAGAACAGTTGACTGGTGCTCTACCTGACGGTTATTCACCACTGCATGAATTTGATGGGTCTTTCCCATATCTCCCACGGTAGTGGGTACGACTGATTCAGATTCTCTAGTCCTCTCCACTGGCCAGTCACGCTAGTAGTGTGGCTCCCCACAAGTCCAACACCCCTTCTTCGACCCAGTAGTCCTAGTACCCAAAGTAGAAGATGATGGACCACCGGCCTGGAATCCTGGTCTGTTTTGCTGAATAGGCCTAAACTGCTGCTACTACAGGCGACGCTGCTACTGATGCTGTGGTCCTCGATAAGGTGTTCGCTACTGAGGCATCGGTCGTCGCGGTGTAGTGAAAGTGGATCCCCTCTGGAAGCCACGATATCCCAACGTATGTCTGGCTGGTGTCTGATGTTGTTGTGCTCGAGATGAAACCTGCCTTGCTGGTCTCGCTAGAGTCTTGGTCTGACCCCCGCTGATAAGATCCTCCTCTACTATGAGGGCCTTCTGGATGATATTATGCAAGGTTTGAGGCATCAAAATTCTGACCTTAGCATGTATGTTTCCGTTAAGGCCGAACACGAACCTGTTGACCTTAAGTTTCTGAGTGTTAAGGTGTGAAGCATACCGGAGCAACTCCATAAAATGGGCCTCGTATTCAGGAACTGTACGACCTCCCTGTCATAAGGCATTGAACTCATTGAGCTAACGCTCAATGAATTCCTCTGAAAGGTACCTCTCTTGGAACCGTTCCTTGAACTGTTCATATGACACATCTTCGACGACCATGTTTAGCTACGGTAGGAGCGTCTTCCACCATAGAAGAGAGCTCCCCTTCAGTTGAAAGAATGCCATGCGGACCTTCATGTTGGAGGTATAATCATGAAGTGCAAAGCACATCGCCATGTTCTCCAACCATGCCTCGGTGGCTGCGCCATCCGGGGCACCAAAGAACTTGGGAAATTTGACCTTCTCGAGTTCACAGTGAATTCTACCAGTATCGAATGGAGCACGTGGTGGAACCTCAGCGGGTGTCGACGCCTTGGCCTCATCTCGGTCCAAACGACTGATTAGCGCCTCGAACATGTGCTGAAAAGATCTCATCATTCTATCACATCACCAACTGCTATCTGCTCCTGTCCGATAACTTGCTCGTCTCCCTGGGGGTTAGACCCCTCGGGCGTGGATGCTACTGGAGGCGTCACGCTTCCTTCCCTAGCACCCCGTCATCTGCCTCCGTAGCATCCTCTAACCATTATTACCTACACGCACACAAGTCAACTCAATCAACAACAGTATAATCAATCATATCAACAAAAGTCGTAGCGATCCCAAGTCGTAGGTTGAACCTGGCTTTGATACCATATGTAACAACCCTCCTGTTTAGTTACGACATCAAGCTTCACATAACAAATGCAATTTTTTTTTTTTTCTTTTGTGTGTGGGTGTGTAGGAAGATAAATATGACATTATACTCAACAATGCATCATGACGACGAACACCACGCAAGAAACTCATGAAACAACAACATGACGACCTAACAAGAATAAGAATGACTACCCGCCTGTCCTACCCTACAATGGTTAGGACCTCTAGGACACATAAGCAATGCTCAAGCCCAGGTTCCCATTGATTTTGACCATTTAAGGTCTCAGGGCTGACGATTGTTCTAAGGAACAAGGGGGTGTCTACATCGTGTCTGACACAAGCAGACCAAGCTTACTTAAGCTAAGGACAATCATCCTAACAACCCCATACACCCAAACAATTACAGAAGTAACTAGAATCTCTTACTGTGAGCAAACCAAGCACATTAAATGTTTACAAGACCAAGTATGAAAATCAATTAGAATGGACGTCAACGCCCTCAATGGGAAGCGCAAGCAAAAAAAGCGACTTCGCCAATATCCCGATCAATCGTTGAGTCAAGCTAGTCAATAGTTACCATATGTTTTAGTCATTTATCACTAGCTCATCTTAACATGCATAAATGCAAAATATCATTAAGGTACAATCTAAATTTTCCTTTAAAACACTTTCATTTGCGAAATTTTAATTTTACAAGTGTCATCAAAGTACCATCTAAATCAATTTTCCTTAAAATATTATTGTTTGTTATAAGTATTCTATTTTAAAATCAATATCTCATAATCATGTAGATATATATAACAATGTCCAAAGAATTAGATTATGTACCTCTTAACAACCTTTACCCAAAAACTCCTCATCCCACTAATAAAAATAATAACAATAATAATTGTTATTATTATTATTATTAATAAAAGAAAACACTTCATAACTCTAAATATAATAATCATAAAAAAAACTTAACCATTTCATAACCATATAAAGATATCCAAATATAAATTCTATAATATTCATATGCTTCATCCACTTTGAACAATAAATAAAATCTACACTATGATAGATCAGGTACATTTTCGATACCCCACATAACATGATAGAATAATTAAAAGATAAAATAAAAGATATTATTAATTAAATTAAAACGAAGAATTGGGAAATTATTAATTGATAAAAAAAAGACTCAATTACTTTTTGGTGCAAGGAATATATCACAGGTTGTACACTACACACTTGTTGTCCTGAATTACTAAATAACGCAGGCTAATTAAAGCACCAATAGAATAAGTGTTGACAATAGAAATAAGAGCTGACAATAGAAATGGATAACGCAGGCTAAGTAAAACGCCAATAGAAATAAGTGCTAACAATAGAAATAGATAACACAGGCTAAGTAAAGCGCCAATAGAATAAGTGTTGCCAATAGAAATAAGTGTTGACCATAGAAATGGATAACACAGGCTAAGTAAAACACCAATAGAAATAAGTGTTGACAATAGAAATAAGTGTTGTCAATAGAAATATATAACACAGGCTAAGTAAAAATAAGTGAACTGACAATAGAAATAGAAATAATGATTACCAGGTCACAAATGCCAGCCCAAAGCAAATGCGAGCTAAGTAAAACACACCAGAAGGATAGGTAAGATCGCAGGGATCTCCAATATAGATATTGTATAGGCTAAGATGAAACACCAACCATAGATAATGCAAGCAAAGGAATAAGCGGGTAAAATGTAGAGGTAATAGATGGATAAGAAACAGAGTTTCACTGCCATTATCAAGCGATGAGCATACAGAAACAAATTCGCTCGCAATGATATTTACACAGTGAACTTCGCCATTTTAAGTGAGGAAGACAAAATGTTGGATTGGCCACTATCAAATGATCAGCATATAGAAACAATTCACCAGCAATGATATTTACATAATTAAATCATTCGTTTAAGTGTTGTAGGTGCAGAGATAGAGTGGCCATTATCAAATGAGGAACATGCAGAAATGAAATTACCAACAAAGGATATTTACACAGTTAAGTTAGTTGTTTAAATGCTATAGATGTAAGGCTATAGTGGACATTATTAAACAACGTAGGGTTAATATTTTCCAGCCATCACATAATGCAATCGATGAAGTATAATTATTTTTCATCCATTACCGAATTATGACAGTCGAGTTAACGTTTTTACAGTAGTTACACATTTATAATTGCCGAAGTAAGTAAATAAAAAAAACCATTCAATCCAACCAGATCCAAACACAGATCGAAGTTAAATAATTTTTTCATCTTAGAAAACCACTATAAAAATGCTGACAACAGTAAGAGAATTCCAGGGCCCTAAGCATAACTCATCGAAAGGATCGCAGGGATTCTATCAGTCAGGACACAGAAAATAAACAACAAGGAAGCAAGATAATCCAAACGCAGAGGCAGTGATGAAGGACACAACAAAACAATCTGGCAAGGACATCCACAGAGATAGACGACTGATGTAATGTCCCCACTTTGGGACATCATCACAAGGCAGAGATTTATGATGACCAGAGTAGCCAGATGGGTGCTAGAGCAAGTACAGGGGTATTTGCGAGGCATTGTGGGGTCCATCTTGCATTGATGATCATATTCCATCATTATGAGCCATTCTGCATAGGTTGGCTTTGGTTTTGTTGCATTCTAATGATTTCCATGATTTTGACTATTTTGAGCTATAAGTCAATGGAATTCACTGAAGAGGTCATTTTGGGCACATTACTTGGAGGAACGTCTCAATGTAATAGCTCATTGGAATCGGGAGGAGCAACACTACAAGATGGGATGGCTAGAAGTGACTTTCAGTGGCCAGGGAAGCCACAAGGAGAGATAAAGAGATTTTCAAAGGTAAAAAGGTTAATTAATTAATTAAATATTAATAAAATGAAAGTCACTTTGGAGGGACAAGGTGAGCCAAAAAGTATAAAGGAAAGGCAAGGGCCTCTTCTCATTCATTCATGTATGATCTTATTTTTATTTCTGGCTTCTAGCTAGTGAGCCCAATATTGGGGGTTTTGAGGGTTTTGACATAACAAACCCTAGAGGACGATTCGGTGGTGAAAGATTCCACCTATATTGTCCCAATATTGGTCTTGGAAATGCAATACTCTCCCACACCATTCTAGTTCTAGATCTACTCAATTGCAGGAGGATTCTACATCAGTTTCATGTGCATATAGAGAGAGGGTGCACCAGTTGAGGGATTCCAGCAAGAGGGGTGCACCATCTTTGGAGAGAGATTCGTTGTAGGAGATTGGCAGGGTCGTTGAGGATTCTATCACTTGGGTTTTCATTTCAGGGCCTTGGACATCAGATCTAGTGCTTTCTGAGACAATTTTATGGCTCAGATTATTTCTTGAGCAGTGGGGCGAATTGAAGAGAAGGAGGGCGTTTTTGAGATCCAGATCTAGTCCGTTTGGAGGGGTTACACTTCAGATC
>ML823230.1:113434-124640 GCA_009831015.1 Picea engelmannii | reverse complement strand
GACATTGCATCCCAAACTTTCGGAGTCCCGAAGTCTCGGACTCCCGAAGGGTCCACCCTCACATGTAGTGACGTACTAGATGCGAAGGCAAGGATAGGTGCATCCCGAGCACTCCACCTGCCAAATGGACCAAGTAAGAAAGCGCCAGGGGTGACACGCGGCAAGGAAGAGATGACACGTGGAACCTATAGTGGGTTACACGTGTCACATTTTAATGCGCACATAGGGCCTGCGAAACGTTCAAATCCAGGTGACATGTGGCACGTCAAACATGGGTCCATGTCACTTGGGTGACGTTAGCGTTCCACGTCAACTCAGATTGATAGCCTTCCAAACCCTTCAATCTCATGACTAAGGTGTTTCCAGGTAGCCCCTATATCTACGACCTCCGTTACTTCATAACTTCGACGTTCGAGGGATCCGTGGTGTGACTTCCTCCTTTCTCCTGGAGGGGTTAGCGTCGGGTTGACCATGGTATAGATCTAACAATTATGGGAGATCCTGAAGGGTCCCTAGATCTACAGTCCTCGTTACTTCATAGCTTTGACATTCGAGGGATTTGGTGTTGTAACACCTCTGTTCTTTTGAAGTAGGACTTCAACGGACTTACCTCAACATAGATCCAATGACCAAGGAGACTCCCGAATATCCTCAGATCTGTGGCTTGCGTTACTTCACGATTGGTAAATGGGTCAATGTTTAACGGTGGGACAAGTCTATCTTCCACAGTTAGGGAAACCGCTAGGCATTAGTCAAGCTCGTGGGTAACCATAACCACCACTTGCCTTCAACTGATTTACAAATGGTAAGGTCGTAACATTCTAGAGTTTCAAAGCCATAAAGGCTTAGCTCGTTTCGAGCATAGCGCAAGTTTCCCATACCTTGGTCATATGGGTCCCCCGAAAACTCTCATGGATACACACTAATTCCTTTAACCGTGAATTGGTTAAGAACATGGGAATGAGCCCTCGGTCACACGGGTCAAACGTCTGAAGGAGACACCGTCCTTCCATAAGGTTTGAACTTGGTATTCCCGCGAAGGTAGATACGAGAGACTGACATGACTTAAGAATTCCAGTAAATCCTACCTCGACTCCCTTGCAGGATTACGTCCTATAACTCTCTAACTAATAAACTGATGCAAGAAGAAGACCATTCAAAAGCATGGGTTCACAGAGAGACAATACAAATTTCTACCTTAATCATTCAACAAAGAACTTAGTCATAAACATACGTATATATTCAATCACCATTTCCATTTTAGTACACAAAGTATTGTTGGTCCTTGACCAAGTTTTGAAGTTACTTGGTCATATTTGACTGTTTTTGGGACTTCGATAGCCTGTCGAAGATGGAGCACCAGAAAAAGAAGAGATCAAGGGATCTTGGCCCACTTTCGGGTCCCTTTTTGGGTTTTGGGACAATGTAATGGGAAAGGGATGTCGGCTTGTGGGTTTACCCACGTTTAGGCCCACTTTTGTAATGTATAAATAAACATCTAGGCATTTAGTAGAGGAGGATTGTATTGTATCTATGTGATATAGGCTAAGTGACAAGAAGGGATCTATGTGATCGAGAGTTTTTTGAATTCTGTATAGACTTGCAAAGCTTAGTGCAAGTCCCCCTGTGTGAAGATATAGAAGGTTATGTGCTAAAAGGCAAGGAAGAAGGATCTAGCGGGCTGCGCAGATCTTCTGTCCTTTGTGAAGTAAGGGTTTCTATGAATTTGTGCTTATAACCGATTGGCCAACGATAATAAAGAAGAAGAGTTGGTGGACGTAACCCCAGGGTGGGGGTGAACCACGTAAATCTATGTGTTATGCTTTTTGCCTTGACTTTTTGTGCTTATCTCTACTTTTGCTAAGTGCTTCGATATATTTAGATGGACATATTAATGCTTTGTGCTTATTAGATGTGTATGAATAGCGGATCTGATATGTATGAAGATGCTTAGTGCTGATCTACTGAATCTAATCTATTTTACTATTACTAAGTACTAAGATACCTTAGATCTAAGTGAATGCTGCGATGCTCTATGCTATCTGTGAAGTATAATAAGGACTGAATATTGATGAATGATCGATGCTAAGTTCTCTATAAGCGATATAATCACAGATCTGTGTCCCAACTAAGGTTGTAGACACCTGAGTCTTGCAACCACCCCTGCCTCTACCTCGGGTGAGACTTCATCTGCTCCGCAGGTGTTGCCGAAAGGGTCGGTAGTCAGGGCTTTGTTGGTGTGCTCTTTTAGCGTTGAACCCCGGCTTTGCCCCTGTGCCAACAAATGGTTCCATTGCCAGGACCTGAAACTATGATTGCTGGGAACCGAGGAAGAAGAAGCTTTGTGCAAATATTCACCCTGAAATTGTGGAAGCTATGTGCGTGGATCTATGCCCTAGTACACAATAATCCACTTGATTTGAAAATCTCTATGCTAAAGAAGGAAGGACATATCTGAAGAAAAGAAGCAATATATGAACGCTTTTTTCTATAAGAAAAGTAAAAGTGGAAGTTTCTGAAGAAAAGAGGTCAGATCTACAGAAAAGAGGTAAGATCGGTAAGCTCTATGCTCTGATAAAGGTAAGAATAGTTAAAATTTCTTAGATCTGGAAGTTTTTTTCTCTGTAGAAGTAAAATAAGTGGAAATTTTTGTTTCTAGAGTATGGATCTAGGTATGTTTGATAGATTCATTCCTAGCTTAAAAACTAGGGCTTTGATAGATGAAAGAAAGATTGATATGAATAGATCTGATAAGTACAGGGATAGATATGTTATACCTATGCATAGAAAGAATGTTTGGACTAATAAATGGATGAAAGATCCTAGAAAGATTTTTTTGCAGACTAGCTACCATGATCCTAGTGTGTAGTACAAAAGAGGCTGGGGATCATTTAAAAGGAAGAGAGGATTAACCCTATGTTACAGTTGCAGAAGACTGGGACATCTTGCTAAGGAATGCCCTGGTGGAAGATCTATTTTCCTATGTTGCAAATCTTGGGACCATGAAGTATTGGATTTCCCTAGAATGATTGCTAAGATTGAAAGAATGAATCTCAATGAAGAAAACCCTAAGGAAGATCCATAAATAGTAGAACCCCAACAAGAATTAGAGAAGGTATTGTTGCAGATGAAAGAAACCTTGAATTATCACCGACATATTAGGCTACCAGAGATCTTTAAAGAAAAAGAATGCATTGAAGCAAGAATAGGAGACTTTGACATTGACTCTGTCCTTGATGAAGAAACACTAGTGAACATTATGCCAGAGAGAACTTGGGAAGCTATAGGAAGGCCTACTACGATCCCTTCATTAAGAGGAATAGGGTTATTCAGAGGGAAACTAGTAAACCTATGTGGGAGGCTCACTCTGATACCTATGAATGTCAATGGAACTTTGACAGAAGAAGATTTTGAGATTATCAAGTTTATTGAGGACAACGCCCCATTTACTATGTTACTCGGAAAACCTTGGATTGAAAGAGATCAAGCCATAAATAAGGAAGAAGAAGAAGTATTAGAACAACAGAGACAAGAGTTAAAATATTTCATGACCAGAAGGATCACACAGTTGATTGAATAACAGGAGAATAGATCGAAGCTATTTGACACTAGAAGCCCATATGTCAAAGCTGCAAGAACATTAGAGGACTCACAAAAGATTGAAGTATCTGTCTCAGATATAGAAGAAGTATTTCCCCTGAGTCTTAGGAGAGAATCTCAGCAGTGCGAAGTGACTATGTCCAAGGAAAATAAGAATCAAAATGGGAAAAGAACCACCGAGATGAAGCTCACAGGGAAGAAGGGTAGAAAGATGAATAAGAGGAAGGCTAAGATTTAAAGGTTACAACAAGTTCTCGAGGGTACCTCGCAGAAGGAAAAATTGCAGAATTTGAACTTCGCCGAGATATTAGAACATCGATATAGGCCACTTTGCCATGGCGAAGTAATATAGTTGTTAGAGGCCAATATATCCATTCGACTGCTGCTCCAAATGGATCGAAAAGCATTGATGGCTCATCACCAGACCATCGGACCATGCCATAATGGACAGGACACGAATTAATGAGGCTCATACCCATTGCAAATCAAACTGTTGCCAAGATCGCCTATTTATCTTGTCACACCATGCTCAAAGACCACTTTTTCCAACTGAGAATTTGAAGCCCTCATACTAGAAAGTGTATACAATGATCATCGCGCCCTCATTTTTCATTCTTGAGCAGTGTCTGAGATCATTATGACCCCGATAATTTGTCCAGAGAGCGTATGTACAAAGAGCTTAGCGCACTTGAAGAATCTGCAAAGGAAGTACTTGTTGATCTCAAGACTGAGAAAGTGATGTCAGAAAGAAGGATGTCTACGGGTGTGCAAGAATAATCAACAGGAGGAGTCCAAGTGTCTCCATCGACTTCTCGCGGAGCAGGAACTTCCAGAACCACGACAAAGGCAAGAACGAAGCACATATATGACATTGTGAACACCAAGTTGATTCCGAGCATTCTACCTGCCTACCTACCCCCTAAGCGACACCATCAACCGAGACAGTGTGCCCAGAGATTTTGACTATGCTTTGGTCACGGCATACCTCCCGAAAGGGATACATGCATTTCGAGCCGACCATGATAAGCTCACAACATTTAAGTTCAATGACTTCAACCTTGGTGATAGGAAGGATTATAGCATGCTCACTCCACAAAAGTATCTGACTAGGACTAAAGGCAAGAATTAAGATTATCCCACATCCATGGACCCAGAACCTCATGCATTCCACACCGATCAATGTGATGAAGATCCTGCACTTCGGCTGACACCAGGAAGTAAACTCATGCATGAAATTGTTGTTATCTTGCTACCATAGAGGTTACTTATGGTTGAATCATCGCATCACTGTGGATCTAACCTTGATCAACTAGGTCACAGGGCTGAGCATGCAGGGCCCTGACCCACATGATTTTTACCCTAGAAAGACCTCAGATAGAGCATTAGGACATGGAATAAAAGAGACTTATGGCGATGTCAATAAGTGAATGCGAGGTTACAAGGTAACCTCTATTCAGAATGACGTAGTGCGCCTCACATGTCAGTTGATCGCAAGCAAGATAGTTTGCAAGAATCGGCCCACCCAAGTGACTGGATTTGTAGTTGACCTAGCAGGAAAGTGCACCGAGGGAATACAGATGAATTGGGCACAATACCCAGTTGGAGATTGATTATAGAGAAGCACAAGACCAAGGGCATGAGTTCCACTTTAGATGGCTTCTCATCCTAATCACATTCATTGCATGGGAAATGAAGGAAGGTGTGACCTTCCCTGACATAGAGCCCTTCGAACCTTTGGTTGTGAAGTTCAGTACCTTGTGGTACTCTAATGATATGAACAAGCAATGGAAATCCAATGTCGTCTTCCATACTTACTACAACCAGTTGAAACAATCTATCTAGTCCGAGCCTCGAATGACCCCAAATACCCTCCACAGGTTTCAACCCTTAATGAAGTTCAGCGTGGACCGCCACTTCATTTATATAACAACATGCATTGATGAGAACAAGTAGTAGTTGTATTCATATTACAAGATAATAGAGGAAGACTTAGAGGAAATCACTAAGGAATGGTCGGCGAACCTCCTTCTTCCAGCCAACCCTATGGAGTTGTCCAACATAGATAGACCAGAAGTTACGCACGATACACCCAGACCAAGAAAGACGAAGAATCTTGAAGAGGTTCACGATGTAGATATCACATCTATGAGGACTGCATCCATTTCATCAGACGAAGGGGGTGATGGAGAAGAGATCGAAGGTGAAGAAATTGAACTACAGAAAGGAGAAGTACCACCGTCTAGGGATGAAGAAGACTCATTGAAGAAATGGAAGGTTTCGCCTCTGAAATCTTCCTCCCGGAAGAAACCTAGAACCCATGTAACCAAGATGCAGACTACCCTCACATTGGATGATTTTAATTTCATCATTGTAGTTGTGAACGATGCTTCACAGGAGGTATTAGAGAAACAAGAGGTGAAGCAGGAGAAGATGTATAATCGTATCGAGGTTGAACTCTAAGGAGTGCAGTAGGCACTCCAGTCTAGCTGCATAGTCTTCATTGCGCCTCTGATAGTAGGAACAGTAGAACCAGGAGATGAGCCAACCCAATTGCACCAGATCGTTGATGAAGTTGAAGCTCACCTTTGATGAGCTTAGGAAGAGATAGCGCAAGCCATCTAGGCTTTGAAATAGGTACAGGGAGTACTTGTCGAGCAACACAGTGCTATCAAATGAGAAAAAATTGCTCTTCAAGAACAGTGGGATAAAGAGAAAGAAAAGCTACAACAGAGCAAGGAGGAGTTGATCATAGAGAAACTAGAAGTAAAGGAACTGGTCAATAGAGCACTTCGCTTTGTGACCGTCATAGAAGTGAGATCTGAAGAATGAATTCTACAGTAGGTGGCAGATCTTGAAGAAGTGATCCAGCAGCTTCAACAACGCATCACAGACTTGGAACTTTGTACTGTGCCCGAGACCCCTCAAGAATTCAGAGACCTAAGAGAGGCAACTACTCATAATGTAGTTGGCAGAATAAAATCCCTCTCCTTGGAGTGCAAGAAGTTGAGCTTTAGGAGCACTCAGACTTACGAAAACCTCATGGAGAATCCAGAGTTACAAGTGTTGGAGTCGTAGATCCAATAAGCAAAGCAGTATGCAGATACGTTACAGGCGCAACTAAAGGCCTTGTCACCAGTCGAAAGGATGAAGAGGTTTTCAGAGAAATGCATGACCCAACAACAGATCCACACGATCCAGACCAAAGTGATGGAATTCTCTCAATGATTTCAACCAGTGCAAGAGAAGGCATGCCAATTCTTCACTGAAGTTCAAAGCTAAGGAGTAGAACTTGAACAAGTTGTGAGTGCAACAGAGCAATGCCTAGAAGGACCAATCAATGACACACTCATCCAGGAGTTCACTGAGCAAGAGGCAGTAGCATTGCAGCAGGTCGAGCCAAGCTTGAGGGATTCGAGGAAGAATTTCTCATAGCAAAGTGACTCGAGACTAGTCACAGGTGAGTGTTGGGGGCCTGTTGGTCCTTGACCAAGTTTTGAAGTTACTTGGTCATATTTGACCATTTTTGTGACTTCAACAGCCTGTCGAAGATGGAGTGCCAGAAAAAGCAGAGATCAAAGGATCTCGGTCCACTTTCAGGTCCCTTTTTGAGTTTTGGGACAATGTAATGGGATAGGGATGTCGGACTATGGGTTTACCCACATTTAGGCCTACTTTTGTAATGTATAAATAAACATATAGGAATCTAGTAATGGAGGATTGTATTGTATCTATGTAATATAGGCTAATTTCCAAGAAGGGATCTATGTGATTGAGAGTTTTGTGCATTCTGTATAGACTTGCAGAGCTTAGTGCAAGTCCTTGTGTGAAGATATAGAAGGTTGTGTGCTGAAAGGAAAGGAAGAAGGATCTAGCGGGTTGTGCAGATATTCTGTCCTTTGCAAAGTAAGGGTTTATACGGATTTCTGCTTATAATTGATTGGCCAATGATAATAAAGAAGAAGAGTTGGTGGATGCAGCCCCAGGGTGGGGGTTGAACCACATAAATCTGTGTGTTATGCTTTGTGCCTTGACTTGTTGTGCTTATCTCTTCTTTTTCTAAGTGCTTCGATATATTTAGATGGATATATTTATGATTTGTGCTTATTCGATGTGTATGAATAGCGGATCTAATATGTATGAAGATGCTTAATGCTGATATACTGAATCTAATCTGTTTTACTGTTACTAAGTACTAATATACCTTATATCTAAGTGAATGTTGCGATGCTCTGTGCTATCTGTGAAGTATAATAAGGACTGAATATTGATGAATGATCGATTCTAAGTGCTCTATAATCGATATAATCACATATCTGTGTCCCAACTAAGGTTGCAGACACCTGAGTCTTGCAACCACCCCTACGTCTACCTCGGGTGAGACTTCATCTACTCTATAGGTGTTGCTAAAAGGGCCGATAGTTAGGTCTTTGTTGGTGTGCTCTTGTAGCATTGAACCCCGGGTCTGCCCCTGTGCCAACAAGTATGAAAATACTTATCAGAAACCAAAGATCGTGAAGCGACTGCTGAAAGGAGTGTCTATTTCCACCCAACCATAGGCACAACCACTCCTAAACTAATTTACCAATGGACACCCCTGAGCTAGATTATGATGCTCTGAGAGATACTCTTCCTTCTTGCTTTGCGATAGTCAGGGAGAAAGGTTACTCTCCTCCTCCCATAGGATCTTGGCAACCGATTTTATTTGTACCAAGAAAGGAGGTCTACACGAGTACTTCCACAGTCACTTGTCAACCTCGTTTATCAACTTGAACTGAAAACGTTGCCAGCAACTTCTTACACCCAGAACAATCTTGTTTCTTAGTTCTCTCTCAAACCAGAGAGTTGGAAGTGATCCTTTATCTTCTTGAGATTGGTCTTATGACTCTACTTTCTCAGAGATATTCCTTCGCCCATGAATTACCTCTTTTCTTGCCTTCCTTAACAAGGTTGTGTGGGTCTGAATCCCTAGCTCAGGGTCAGGTCTGGAAGTCTTGTAGATGGGTACTCTTCCCCATATTCTCATTAACTCTTGAGGAGGACTCTTCCAGCTACCAACTTGACTGGTAATTTATTTCTGGGTCAAAGGACAGTTCTAGATTTGAGAAATTAAATCCAATGAGGTATTGGTTTGGTGGGGGTCATCTCAACCACTTATGGTTTCCCCTCACCATCTCTCTTATAGCACCATGGTCTATCTTGGAAATACCCCCTTTCAACGGTTGTGTAACACTATCCATATTTAATTAATAACATAAATACATACATTACCTTTTATATAAAAAAGTTCATCAAATCCAGCATTCACAC
Source organism: Picea engelmannii (assembly GCA_009831015.1). NCBI lineage: Eukaryota > Viridiplantae > Streptophyta > Pinopsida > Pinales > Pinaceae > Picea > Picea engelmannii. The sequence continues at coordinate 115,733 of ML823230.1, read as the reverse complement.
ATATTTAGTCTGCCACAGTCTTTTGGAAACATGGGAAACATGGGTGTTACAGTAGGATCCTGGTACCCACTGTTATAAAGTGGAACTATCGAAGTGAATAGGCTAGTGGTTAAGTTCAAGAAGCATAACCATTCATTGAATATCCATAGCGCAAAATCACATGAGCATCACTAATTTGAGCAGTAGTGCAGTCACCACATGTCACTTTGTCAACGTACAAAATAATGAAAAAATAGAAATCCCGAGTGCACCAAGCATGTAGTAATCCAACCTAGAAGAAGGTAGAGGAGAAAGGGAAAGGGGAGACCCCAATTCCAGCCAAGTCAAAGTCGTCCATCCAAAAGATTTCACATGCTGATGATCATTCACTATAGGCTAATCATTTCCCGCAGATAAGGGCAGAACCACAAGTGAATCATGATCAAGAAACGAAGAAACTACAGACAACAAAGCGTGAACAACATGCACAAAATAATTGTATCGTTAGTTTTATAACCATATTGAGACAAAAACCTAGTTTCCTAGGTTTCAATAATTTCTCCAAATCCTAATCCAGTAACGGATTTTGTAGCACATCTATATTGAGAACCATAACCTATTGAATTTTGAGAGCCAAAATAAGAAGATCCAATTCCAATTGCATTCTATCCTCCATTATTAAATCTAGTTCAAGTAGATCCAAAAGACAATCGAGATGCAATAGATCCCATTATTGAAGGAATTGAATTAAGTTAGTTCAATTCATCATGTGGTGCGGGCAGAGGCAGGTACAATTTCTAATTAACTATGGGAAAGTCACTACAATATGATGGATATATTGATGTTGTGCTCTAGATTGGCTTGTATTATGCTTTTGATTGATATGTTGGTGCCACATTTCTTCTCATGATCTGATCAGTGTTGTGGGTTTCAACCTATATGGTTTCCCTTGGAGAATGTCTTTCCAATATAGCCAGCCAACCTAGGTTTTGCAGCCTTCATAGCTAACCAATTGGTTCAATATGTAAGAAATAAGTGGCTCTAACACCATAAGTAAGGTAGTGTGTATACCCATATAGTTATGTTTAGGTATCTCTATAGGGTAAGAAAAATATAAGCGCTAGTTAGGTAGTCCCTTTCTTACGGTAGGTAAAGGACTTCAAGCGGTACATAATATGCTTGTACCCAGGATAAAAAGAAAAGGCTAGTCTCGGAGTAGTTGAAATTCATTACCTTTAATAGGTCCTGATCTCCTCCTCAACACTCTCTCTTGTGCTTTCTTCCAATTCTCAATGTTGTCCTGCCTTGACGTCACAGACTTGAACCCACTATCATTCTCGGAGTTAAAATTCCATAGGACCACAATTGGAAACCCCAAGCGGAATAAATTTCTCCATGTTCCCAGGAGCTATGATTGGGGGCTTAATTGCAAGGGGCTAGTTGTTGGTTACAATCCCAATATGGAGGGGCACCCGCAATTGCGACACGTCGATGTGTGTCTTCCTATTTGCACCATGTGCTCAAATTGTGGGGGGTGGAACTCTGTTAATATTCGATCAATTTACCCATCACAATTGACCACAACCATTGATTTTACCTTTCCAACAGACAGTCGGACCGACGTTTCCTCTAATGTCGATCAATGGTCAATCCTTAACTCATTGTCCTCCTGATACAGTCTATAGACCTACCGGGAGAGACCACCAGGGTCTCGACCTTGCACCTTCCAAATTTACCAATATCATGATCCAATATATCAGGTATCAGGTGATTGGGCCCACCACCACTAGGAAACATCACACTTCACATCATTATGTACATCGAGCCAAAACTTTGATGCGGTATTTTGGGGATCAAAATGTCGGGACTTCCGATACCAATAGTTCACTTGTTAATTTGATATATTTTATTTATATTATGTTTTTTATATTACTATATTATATTTTTATAATGTATTTTGTTTAATTATTCACATTTTTATGTGTATGAATATAGTATTTTAAGAATTGTTTTTAATTTATTATTATTAATTTGATATATTTTATTTATATTATATTTTGCTTATATTATTATTATATTATTTTGTTTAATTGTTTACACTTTTATGTGTATGAATATATTATTAGTCATTGTTGAAGGTGTAGAAGGACTATAGGGATCGATAATTCATTGAATTCATATTAATATGTCCTTTGACTATAATTTTTTGCATAATCTCTATTGTTCAAACTAGAGAACTAAAAACATTATTTTTTATATAATAAAAAAAACCTTATATGTCATCATCTCATTGGAGAATAGATTCGACGTCTTATTGCCA
>ML823230.1:94088-113334 GCA_009831015.1 Picea engelmannii | reverse complement strand
ATTGGACCTGCGATTATGTTGTTCATCATTGACGAGTAAGTTTCAATACCATAATTTCATTCGTATTCATTATTTACTGTTTACTATTTACAGTTTGCAAATAAGAATGTTTCGGTATTTATTCATCACTCCTATGCTGTAGAATTTCCATAGAGGTTGGCATATCTTTCCCTCCTGCTCTTAAATTTTGCTCCAATTTTTTCTCCAAACTCTGAACCATATGTATGTTAATTTTGTGTGCACAACTTCGACTGTCATTTTTTCTAGCATTACCAATCTCTGTCCTTTAACTTATGTGAAAAAGTGTATATATAACGCCTCAATTGAATAAATAAATCCTCTAGCCTTCCCACCATTCCCTCGATGATATTCCCACCTTGCCCTAGAATGAGTACCTACATGCATTTGCAAAATTTTCTTGTAGAAGAAAAATGCAGGTAGGTGTAGAAGGGATAAGTATGATACAAAGGTAACCAATCTGCAACAAAATTGCACACCATTTTAAGGCATTATCCATCTTTAATGGTGACATATTTCAGTAAGTTATAAAGAGAAATTTCCAGGACCTAAAAGTTCCAGGACAATGTCTACACTGTATAGGAACAGGAAAAGGAAAAAATAAGCTGAGACCTTGGAAAATGATGACATTGACTACCTCATGAGAAAAGAGCCAGTAACATGTACTCATTACTATATACATAGAGAAAATGCTTTAAGGCACTTGATATGTAATGCATATACAAGAAAATATTCATATAATGCAGGTGGAACAACAATCTACTCTACATTATTGATGCCTTTTAACAAGTCGCATTTTCTTCCACTCAACAAAGAAATGTTAGATACCTTGTCAAATATTTACGATGAGATACAACTTGTGTTCATAGATGAGGCATCCTTGATTGGAAGTCACTTCTTATATTCCATTGACAATTGACTGAGAAACATAAAACATGTCAAAACCAAATACTTTGGAGACCTTGATATCGTATTCTGTGGGGATCTTTACCAGGAACAACCCATACAATATTCTCTCATATTTGAGCAACCTATGGTCAACATGCAAACAATGACACATGGATTTTGGAAAGACAACATAAAGTTCTTTGAATTACATACTACAATGCACTAGACAAATGAAAAATTTATTGCAATTCTAAGTAGAATGTGGACAAACAACCAAATATGTGATGACTTAACATATATCAATTCAAGTTGCATGTGACCTTCCCCGACCAACCAAACCTTTCCTTACCTATTCTACAAGAATAAGGATGTTGCAGCATATAACAAGTATATATATGTTATCTCTCATGCCTTATAATGATATCATCATCAATTCAATTGATCTTGAAGAACAAAACCATGGCAATGTACCATGTCACCAACATCCAACAACTTTTCGTTTGCAACTTGTCCTGAAATTAGACATGCTAGTTGAAATATATGTCTGTAACTATGATTCATAGGATGGCCTAGTGAATGGTGTAGATGAAATGCTCAAAGCTTATACCAAAACAAAAAAAATTGATGTCTTCTGGATTGAGTTCCATGACCTGCACATTGGCCACCGACAAGCCAACAAGTTAGCTTATCTATATAATTCAAACACTTTGCATGAATTGACACCTATATTGCGAATATCAAAACCAATATCAACATCGACAAAGACAGGTCAAATGAATATTCAAAAACAATTTCCAATTCAACTTGCATTTGTACGTACAATCCACAAATCACAAGAACTAACACTTGATAGTGTTGCCTTCGACCCTATTGGAATACAAATACATGGACTTGTATAGGTAGCTTTGTCCCATGTCATAAACATAGAGTCTTTGTATTTCTAAGCACTCTTACAAAAAAATAACTTCAAATTCAAACATAAAGTTGATACTGGGATGCAACGCCTTCAGACTAGTGCAAAATTTCATCTGCAATATGATTACCAATCCATACAAACAAATTCATATGTATCAATTCTCTCACTTAACACATGAAGCTTAAATTCACATATGAATGATATACTCAATGACTATGAAACAATGCAATTTGATATTATGTGCTTTCAAGAAACATACATGACATTATGCATGCAAAATAAGAAATTTTCAAATAACACTTGCATATCAAGTTACATTACGCATGGAGTGATGATATTAGTGAAAAAAATATAACAATTTTCGATCATATGCATTTCAAAGAAAAAGATGTTGAAATGGTGCTAGCAAGAGTAATTTTTAGTGGATTGAAAATTGCACTATTCAATTTCTATGCCACTCCATGTGCAACATTGCCAACATAATGAATGTTTTTTTCAAATGCATTACACCATTTACATCTGAAAAAAACCATTATCATTCTAACAGACTTCAATGTTGACATGCTACGAAATAGTTCCATAAAAAGGGAATTGGAAAACTGCATGTGCAATTACAATCTTCGCTTTCTTTTGGTTAAGATAAAGCATCTACAAAACACACTTATTGACCATGTATGGTCAAATGTGCCCATTTCACAATACACCCTCTTTATCTTAGACAGATACTGGTCTGACCATGATACAATTTGTCTTGTACTTGAGTTATGAAATATACATCAAACATATTACAAAATCATATTTCCATGTCTCAAAGCATATCTGGATACCTTGTTGTATAAAACCAAATCATTCAGCTAGGATTGTCCAACTTCTTAATATTTTTTGGCTTGTAATATATTTTGGCCAGGAAAAATTCTATATAACCACAACCATGGATCAAGAAAAACAAAGGTTCATGCTTCTAACTCTATATTTTATTCTATTCCTTTGATTCTCATTTATTGTATGTACAYATTACATGTTTTCCCTTACATACCAGCTTACAATCATGTTCATTGTATTTTGTGCGTTCACACATTGAAACAAACAKAATAACTGGAGAAGACGAAGAGCTCTTAACTACAAATTTAGAAGAAGAGATACAAAGGTGCATGCTTTTACTCTTATTTCATATTCCATTGTTTTATATTTCTTTTATTGTCTGTATATTTATTCTGCTGCTTTGCACCTAGTTTATTGTATGTAGATACTAAATATCTTCCTACATAATAACTTATCTTCGTGTCAACTGTATTTTCTGTACTACTACATTGAAATAAATAGAACTGTATTTATTTTTTTACATGTCTTTCTACATACCAACTTATCTTCATGTCGATTGTATTTTTTGCATTGCTACATTGAAAGAAACAAACTTGTTGGACAAGAGGATGAAATCTTATATGCCACAACAGAGGAAGCTGGAGTACAATCTTCAAAAAGGTATACCAATAGTGATAGTAAATCAAACACACAAAATGAGTAGGTGGATAAAATACCGGACTAGAAAATTATGATTTGGAAACAATAGGCCTTTGTTAAGCCTTCCCTCTTCTAAAAATTTCCCTCCCCTTTTCTATTTTCCCAGTCTCTTTTATCCCTTTTTTCCCTCTTCCATACTTAACCGAATTTGCCTTTCTTTTTCCCCTCTACTTTCCTTTCTGGTTACTTTACTTAGTCATTTTTCCGAAAATGTTTAGGTGTGCAGGTTGGAAGACTCACAGGTTCAAATTTCTACTCATGCTTCTATATCACGAGTCCAACTGACTACTTCCCCGTTCCATACTTAGCTACTTTTTCGATCGTGGGTTCTCGGGTTGGCGGCCTCAAAATTGTGCTTCTATTGTTTTGTGTCCTGCAAACAACATCTAGATTTCTGCGATATACAAATTGACAGTTGGAATCCCATGTCGGTTGGTTCAATATTGCGCTTCTAATGTTTCGTGACCTACAAATAGCACCTGGAGTTCCGCGATATACATATTGAATGCCAGACTCCCCCATCATGCCTTTTTTCGTGTTACACATTTTTTCACTCAAAATTTCTGAGACATAAAATTTGACCGTCGAGACCTCACATCTCCTGAGGATCCCTTGACACTCTATTTCATACTCCATCCTCTTCAAGCTTGTATGTGACATCCAGAAAAATTATGAACAATATACAATGAATATTCTTATATAGTCATTCTAATATTCATGTACACATGCTTGCATCAGAAAACGTTGGATGAGTGACATGGGCATGAGTCGTCAATCATCGCAAACATCAACAAAATGACAATGCCAAAGGTAAATATTCATACATTATGCTCTTGCTATGTTTACCAAACAAATATCCCGAGTTATTTATTCATATATGCCATGATAAATATATTTATGTCATCTACAAAACATGCTTTTCAGTTCACAAGAAGTATCGACAAGCGCAAGTGAAATGCCCAACATAGTGCAAGATCCACAGAATAAGAGGTATGGTTACAAAACTATGACCTGCATACTTTATCCAAATTGTGCATCTACTTGTACATTTATGCCAGACAAAAATGATACAAACTGCCAGTCACATTACTTTTTCTGTTCAAAAAATGTCAGCAGGTCTAAACTTATAACACCCAATATACTATTGATAGAAGTCTTGAACAACCGCCGAAATGGACAAGTGTTCGTAGGGGACATAACGGTCATGTATAACACCTAATTAGACAAGGAAAAAAAAATAGATGCATTATGCGTGTTGACATGACATACAACGAAGCCATTATGATAGTCACACTGACTATCCCTACACAACTTGTCCAGAAACATGTAGAAAAGATCTTTCCAGGTAATGGGATATCCATTACAAATTTTAATATATTATTGAAAACAGTATATGACCGTGGTCATTGTGATCAGATTATATTGCTCAATGAAACAAGTATTGTGGAAAAAGTTCCCATGGTTTGTTCAGAATATCGTTTCATACTGGACAAAACAATCAATGAACTTGCACAGAGAAACGACATTTACCCAATCAGAACCATTGGTGCAGTTGTCACACTCGTGAGAAGAGTTGGCTCCCAAAACATTCTCCATATAAAATATGGAGATTCAGAAAAAGACAAGGCAATGGTACCATTCTCCATATCCAATTTTTTCCTTTACTTTCACATGCTCATATATCTCAATTATGTTACACAACTATTACAATGTTCCATGTTGCAGCTACAATTTTTCGACACCTATTTAAATTTTTTTTTCTCAATGGAACAACAATTGCATAAAGGGAAATTCCCACTTATGCTCTTCAAAAATATAACAAAGAAAAGAGATGTTAAAGAAATGATCTTTCGCATAACCTAAGCAACATTTGTAACATAATTGCAGCCCTACATAGTACAGGATCTAAAGAAACTAACTAGCTTGACAACTCTTGTACGTATACATCTACAAGTCTATCTACACTTTGCACATAAAAATTGCCTTAAACAATTTTGTGCAGATTTTTTGTTGTACACTTCTATATTATATTGTTCAATATATTAACTACTATGCTCACGTGCGCAGGTTGAGGGTGTTTTGGTTGCAACAAATGCATACTCGACCGCCTTCGAGCTTGTATGTTACAAATGAAACTCTCCTGCTTCTGCCTTTGCTTTCATAAATGATGGCACAATTGATTGCCTACGATGCAGTAAACAATTCCCTTACATATATAGACATTGCCTCAACGATGCAATCCAAACCCTCAGCAACACAATTGTACATTGTACAATTAGACAACATGTATTACAAGATGTTCTTCCTGGGTTGGAAGAATTTTCATATGAAGTATACCTACAGAAAAAGGCAAACAATGTCTACATGTTACGCGACTTTCGCATCCATAGAAAATTTACATTAAATGAGGACAATTCCATACTTCATATCGGATGAATAAAAAAAAAAATCATCTCATGTGTTGACAAGAAACGAAACAATCTAATCTATATTTGTCCATGCTACCCAATCAAGATATGAATATATTTTTGCAGTGCCATGAGAAAGTGAACTAGAAGTGCATAAGATTGTTCAGTCCAGTAATGAAAAGCATGATGAAATACCTCATACAAAATATTCAACTGTGAATAAATCAGGTCCATCCTTTGATCCATCAAAATTTCTTTCTCCTCTGAATGTAACCATCAGGCATTTTCAATAATATTGCAAATTTGGCATTGTTCAAACTCAATTAAGTTAAATGCTGACACTCGTTTTTAGAACTAGTAATGTTAGAACATTGTCAGGTCAATGTGGTCTTGGTTCATAGTACTATCAGAAGCAAATTTTCATAGTGATATTGGTTCATAGTAATATAGTAATGGAAAAATTTCTTGCTGCCCATTTGGGGATTTGGTTATAGATGAGATACAATGCCCAATCTCCGCTGATTTTTTCCTGTCTTGTGTTTGACAAACTTTTGCTCATGTGCTTTTGTACTATACTTAAAGGTTCTCATGGGCCCTATTTTTGAATTATGGTTGGATGATAGATTCAGGATCTTAGCGGTTTTTCTATGATCTTAAAGAATTTACAAGACCTCCATTGTCTTTTAATGTAAGCTCTGTGAAGAAAATGTAATATGTAGTTCATTCTAGCACTTTTACTTGATTGATGAAATTACCAAAATTCTTCTTTAGAAATATTTTGAAATAAAAGGATATATTCTAGGTGAATTCCAAGGGGAATATGATATCAACCACAAAAATTTAAAATTAAAATTCATCGTTGTTATACTTACGGTCAAGTTGACAGTACAATAATTTTACTTGAACAACCCTCCATTGATTTTTTTGTATCTTTTCGATGCTTCTCTTCTGCAAACACATCTTGGAAAGTATAACTATGACTCACTTTCTCTATTCCTTGATTGAAGAACCTGTTCATCTGTATAATGCACTTCATAGTTATTGTTAAGACCATCAATGGGGTGAAGCAAATGTAATATGTAGTTCATTTTATCACTTTTACTTGATTGATGAAATTACCAAAATTCTTCTTTAGAAATATTTTGAAATAAAAGCATATATGCTACGTGAATTCCAATGGGGCTATGATATCAACCACAGAAAAATAAAATTAAAATTCGTCATTGTTATACTTATGGTCAAGTTGAAAGTACAATAATTTTACTTGAACAACCCTCCATTGATTTTTCTGTAGCTTTTCGATGCTTCTCTTATGCAAACACATCCTAGAAAGTATAACCATGACTCACTTTCTCTATTCCTTGATTGAAGAGCCAATTCACATGTCTAATGCACTTCATAGTTACTGTTAAGACCATAAATGGGGATTTTTTAAGACATATTCCCGGTTCCTAAAATTTCCCTTCCCTTTCTTTTGCCCCTCTACTTTCCCTTTCTGGTTACTTAGTCATTTTTCGGAAAATGTCTAAGTGTGCAAGTTGGCAGATTCACGTGTTCACATTTCCACTGATGCTTTTATATCATGATTCCGATCAACCACTTCCCCATTCCATACTCAACAAATTTTTTGATCGCGGGTTCTCGGCCAAGCGGGCTCAAGATTGTGTTTCCATTGTTCTACCCCCTACAAACAACACCTTGACTTCCCCAATATACAAATTGACAACCAAATTCCCCTTTCTTTTTCTCCTCTAATTTCCCTTTTTGATTACTTAGTCATTTTTTTGAATATGCCACATGATTTTGTATCATGATTCCAACCGAACGCTTCCCCATTCCATACTTGGCCACTTTTTCGATCACCATTTCTCAGGCAGGCGCGCTCAACATTGCGCTTCCATTGTTCCGTGACCTACAAACATCACCCGGAGTTTTGCAATATACAAATTGACCACTGAATTGCGCCATCATGCCTTGTTCTATGTTACACATTTTGCAGTCAAAAGTTCAGAGACATACAATTTTACCATTGAGCCCTCACGTCTCCTAAGTATAACTTGCAACCCTATTTTGAAGCCCAACCGACTACATTCCATACTTGTCCATTTCTTGGAATCTCTTTCATGGGTCATTGGGTTGGCGGGTTCACAAAATGTCCAAACCTTAATTTATCTTAGCCGTCCCCGCCACCTTCACACTTCTTTCTAAATATGAAATTATTAAGCTTTAATGCTAACAACTCATCATGCAGGAACCATAAATATTGTCATTAATGGGTGAAAGGCTCGATGAGATCTCCCATTAATACAAATTAAACCAAGATTTGCGGAGGGTTATATTATCCCTTCCGAGTGTTCATTTCAAACATCATGGAATCTCTTTTGCATTCCATCGGGTTGGAGGCTTCACGAAATCTCCAATCCTTAATCTCTCTTCATTGTCCCCACCACCTTCGTACTTATTTTTAAGTATTCAATTAGTAATCTTTAATGGTAACAACTCATTAACCAAGAACCATAGAAATTGTCATTAATTAGTGAAAGGCTCGAGGAGATCTCCTATTGTTATGCATTAAACCAAGATTTGTGGAGGGTTATATTATCCCTTCTGAGTGTTCATTTCAAACATCATCTGGAGAAAACAAACATTCTCGTGAACCTATGACAACATCTCGACAACAGTTCTGTGGAGATAAAGTAAACACCTTTAGGCATGATGACCAGAACTTCCAGTGGTCCAGGGCATATTCTTACTACTCGTCCCCTTTCGCCCATAAGTAAGTAAGGAGATGGTCCCTTGGTGCCCCAAGAGATATATTTCAAGCCAAATAATTCCAAGGCATCCCCTCCTTCTCAGACAACCCCCCCTACGTTCATTGTTTTTATAACCCTATAAACATGTACATCCTGCCCCCTTGCATTTATTTGTTTTGTAACCCTATAAATGTGTATATCTTGCATTCGCTCTGTATATCCATCGGCCACTCCAAATTTCAAGGATTTTGTAGAAAAGCATGAAAGAATGGTTGGCACAGAGGTTGATGTGGTCTATTTTGAGCCAGAAGAAGATGATCTGATGGATGATGATATGACGATGAATGATGGAAATGTAGACATTGTTCCTAGTTTTGCACCCAAATTGAAATCCACCATAACGGGGGGCATTTCACATCTCGGCGATGACGGCCCTAACAAGACCAAAGGAAGGGGATTCAGAAAATAAACTAACATTGAACGCAATAGCCGCTTTGCAGCTCGAGATTTTGAGTCTCGCGACTCGGATGGTGGTCCTGGCCCTCAGATATGTATCCTTTCCTTTAATTTTAGGGGTTTTGGATTAGGGTTTGGATTTGTCCCTAGTGTAGGTTGTGTCCCTGAAGTCTTTGACTGTAAGGAGATGGTATCTTGGTGTGCCGAGATATATATTTCAAGCCAAAGAATTATTCAATTGTGGGAGCAACCTCTTGTTCTATGGAGATACAATTAACATCTTAGGGGGTGAGCACTAGAACTCCCAGTGGTCAAAGGCATATTCCTACTACTCATCCCCTTTTGCTTAGAACGAATTAATTTGGATCCATGGAATTGCTCATGTAGGATGTGTCCCTGAAGACTTTGACTGTAAGGAGGTGGTCTCTTGGTCCCCTTCCACCCAGAAGGAAGTAATTTGGACCTTTGGAATTTCTCGTGCAGACTGTGTCCCTGAAGTATTTGATTGTAAGGAGGTGGTCTCTTGGTGCACTGAGAGATATATTTAAAGCCAAATAATTATTCAACTACGGGACCACTCTCCTGTTTGTTTGTCACCTTAGGTCTTCCATAATATGTTGAGATTGTCAAAGCCAACATTGACCTTCAAAGAAGAATACTGCAAGGAGTTCCTAAAAGAGCATGATAATCAGTTTTGTATGCATGTTCAAGAGCTTGTTTATGCCTTCTTCATGTTGTCGCACTAGATGAACAACAAATAATTGTATGCATGTTTTTTTGTTTGTTTGTAAATCTACCTGTATTTATGACAAGTATGTTCAATGCTTCGGTGAAAATAACTCAGTTCAATGTCAATGGATAAATATATATTACCCACTATTTTTCTTATAGATTTATTATTAAAAAATTGCCTTGGAATCTTTGTTGGTGCTTCTTTGGTGGATTTAACACCTCTTCTTGTTTGCATGGTTCGATAGTATCATAATTCTTAAATATTGTATTGACTCAAGTAATTTGATCAAATATTAAACATTGAAAAATTATATGACAATGCATTGTGTCGATCACATGAGGCTTCTATGGAAACATAAATGAATTTCACACAGTTTCAAACCAACATTCAATTCCATTCATAATGTAGATAGAACATAGAAACACTAATTCACGATGCAAAAGTTGGGGCCCCACCCAAKAAGTTTCCTTCTCATATCAACCTTGCTGAGTGAATGATCTCTTATTTCCCTCTCACTTCCTTGATTCCTTCACTTAAAAAGGAAACATATTATTGGTTTTTCATCCCCTGGCATCTATTTGAGAACTTTTACTTTATTAATGAAATTATCAAATTTCTTCTTCGCAAATATTTTGAAAACAAATGATATGTGCTAGCTGAAGTCAAATGGGGCTATGAAATCATCCACAATATTAAAATTCAAGTTCTTCATTGTTATACTTATGGTCAAGTTGACAGTACAATAAGTTTATTTCAACAAACCTCCATTTATTTCTCTATATCTTTTCGATGCTTATCTTATGAAAACACATCCTGGAAAGTATAACTATGACTCACTTTCTTTATTCTTTGATTGAAGAGCCTGTAGAGATGTCTATTTGACTTCATAGTTATCTTTTCTCCTAAAGTATGCACCTGAGTTCTGAAGGGAAGATCCAGGCCACTAAAAATTTGGAATGGTCGTTATTTTGAATTTGTTGGTGAGTTAGAGGGTTGTTTCACCAAGACAAAAGCATGGTCAAATCAGAAATATGATATGGACAAGGGTTCTCCTTGGCTAGTAGCAGAGTAATGGTAGACAACTGAAATAATAGAGGTAAAAACAGAGGGAAACAACAAACCATTCAATGAATTATTTGTTGCAAGAAGTTTAATACTTGAAATAATATTTCAAGGCATTAAAAAATGTATCAAAAACAAAATTACTCCCACAGGTTGAAATGAAAACAAATCTTCATCAAAGCATTAGATAACACACCCCAGTCGCCTGAAATGACCAATAGCACAATCTACGAAATCAACCTCCCTATTATCTAATCAACAAAGATGAATATTATGGGATCATAGATTTTTTTTGTGTGTGAGAATTGAATTGGAAAAAATGTTACTTATTCTACTTTTTTTAAGGCCTTATCACAGTAAGAATGCAAAATTATCCTAAGACATTATTATCTACAAAAGCCAAACATCAATAGCGCATGTAAATCAACTATACATAGTTATAGCCAAAAATCAAGTTATAGTTTATATTTTCATTTTCTCACACCCTTTTTAATGATACAAGCACAATAGAAAACGAGTATGTGTAACTAAAACATTGGACTAGAAAATGATGATTTTGCAAGAATGGGGCTTGTTTGAGACCGATTCCCGCTTCTAAAAATTGCCCTACCCTTTTCTATTTTCCCACTCTCTTTTATCCCCTTCCTTTCCCTCTTCTATACTTAACCAAATTCCCCTTTATTTTTCCCCTCTACTTTCTCTTTCTGGTTACTTAGTCATTTTTCCGAAAATGTCTAAGTGCGCGGGTTGGCAAACTCACGAGTTCACATTTCCACTCATGCTTTTATATCACGACTCTGACCGACCGCTTCCCCATTCCATACTTAGCAACTTTTTCGATCACGGATTCCTGGGAAGGTGGGCTCCAGATTTCACTTCCATTGTTCTATGACCTAAAAACAACACCCGAAGTTCCACGATAAAAAAATTGACCGCCAGACTCCCACATCATCCCCTCTTCCATGTTACACATTTTTCACTCAAAATTTTTGAGACATACAATATGAACGTCGGGTCCTCACATCTCTTGAGGATCCCTTGTCACCCTATTTTGAAGCTCATCCGACCTCTTTTCATACTTCACCATTTCTTAGAATCTCTTTCGCGGATCACCGGGTTGGTAGGTTCATGGAATCTCCAATTCCTAATCGATGTTCCTCGTGCCCGCCACCTTCGCACTTCTTTCCATGTATGCAGTTAGTAAGGTCTAATGCTAACAACTCATCATGCAACAACCATAAATATTGTTATTAATGAGCTAAAGGCTCGAGGAGACAATCACACTAACTATCCCTACACAACTTGTCCAAAAACATGCAGAAAATATCTTGTTAGGTAATGGTATATCCATTACAAATTTCAATATATTAGCGAAAATGAGTCCGATCGACCGTTTCCGTATTCCATACTTAGCCACTTTTTCGATTGCGGGTTCCCGGACATGTAGGCTCAAGATTGCGCTTCCATTGATCTGCGACCTACAAACAACACCCGAAGTTCCATGATATACAAATTGACCGCTAGACTGTCCCATCATGCCCTCTTTTGTGTTACACATTTTGCACTCAAAACTTCGAAGACCTACAATTTGACCATTGGGCCCTCACCTCTCCTGAGTATCCCTTGTAACCCTATTTTAAATCTCAATCGGTTGCTTTCCATACTTAGCCATTCCTTAATCACTCTTCCCCTCCCCCGCCACCTTCACACTTATTTCTAAATATGCAATTAGTAAGATTTAATGCTAACAACTCATCATGCAGGAACTATAAATATTGTCATTAATGAGTGAAAGGACCGAGGAGATCTCCCATTAATATGCATTAAACCAATATTTGTGGAGGGTTATATTATCCATTATGAGTGGTCATTTCAAATATCATGGAATGCCTTTCGTGGGTCATTAGGTTGGAGGGTTCACGGAATCTCCAATCCTTAATTGCTCTTCGTCGTCTTTGCCACCTTCGCACTTCTTTCTAAGTATGAAATTCCTAAGATTTAATGCTAACAACTCATCATGGAGGAACCATAGATATTGTCATTAATGAGTGAAAGGCTCGAGGAGATCTCCCATTCACACACATTAGACCAAGATTTTCCAAGGGTTATATTATCCCTTCTGAGTGTTCATTTCAAACATTGCACGGAGAAAAACGACGTTCTCGTCAACTTATGGCAACAAATCGACAACAATTCTATGGAGATATAGTGAACATCTTCGGACATGAGGACCAGAACTTCCAGTGTTCTAGGGAATATTCTTACCACTCATCCCCTTTCGTCCAGAACAAAGTAATTTGGACCTATGGAATTGCTCGTGCAAGATGTGTCCCTGAAGTCTTTGACTGTAAGGAGGTGGTCTCTTGGTGTGCTGAGAGATATATTTCAAGACAAATAATTATTCCACTGCGTGACCACTCTCATGTTTCTTTGTCACCTCAGGTCTTCCGTAATATGTTGATATTGTCAGAGCCAACATTGACCTTCAGAGGAAAATACTGCAAGGAGTTCCTAAAAAAGCATGATAATGGGTTGGACCTCTTACCCGAGTTCCTGGAAGACCCGATGACAGTTCCTGAAGATATCAAAAGGTTGCAGGTTAGTTCGTTTAGAGATCCATTCTGGGAAATTTCCTGGCTGCTTACAAGAATAACGAGACAAGAATCCACAACAAGCATTTCCCGCATGATTCTTTACATTTTGTATTTCATGGTCAAGGAACAAGCCATTTTTTATTGGGGGAAGATAATTTCCATTGAAATTTGTTCCCAATTGTCACAATTCAAACAGAAGAAGAAATTTTATATGTCATCCAACTTGGTTTTTGCGATAGAACATTGTTGTTTGTTTCCAAAAATGTCTGTGTCAAAGAAGGTAAACTGTGAATTCAACCCAGTAACCTTCTGGTACCAGGCCTTGTGAAGGCACAAGGCCTCCCATTATTTTTATGAGGTTTTTAATGACTTTTTCTTAGTTTTCAAAGATTTATTATTAGGAAAGGATGCTCCTCAGACGTATGACCATGAAACCAATTTTTTGGACAGGAAGGGGACACTTGAACAAATGGATAATTATAGTGTAATAATGATTTTTGGCTCCAAGGAAAATCTTGCTTTCCTTTCATGTCACATTACAGACATAATGTTTGTTACAGAAATAACAAGACAATACAACTATTAGTTGCATTTTTTCCATGAGAAGAGAAAAAAATAGTTCATTTCTCTGCCTTGGAAATTCGGGGACTTCATGTTCAAGAATGCCAACAAGATTGAAGAATTCACAGGCCATTTCAACAACTTGAACCTAAAATATGTTGAAAGGGTAAGAGGGTTCGACCCTAATGGGACTTTTGTAGAACATTTACTAGTATTTGGCTTGAACAATTATTTTATCCATACACTCCTGAATGAATATAGAGACAATGACAACACTCCTACTCCTGATGCTGGCGACCTATAGACATTGCAAAGTACCAATGAATTGTACGAACAACAGGGAAAAGGCCTCGTTGAGAAGAGTTTCCAATCCCCAGTTGCCACTCCCAAGAGTACAACATCCCGAAGCATCGCTCCAACGACCCACCCCAGTAAGAAATAAACCCACAATTCTTCAAACGGAGGAGGAGATAAGAACCTTCCTCGGGTTAAAATTGATAGTTCTCACAAGCTTCTCATGAGGAAGATGAGAAAAAATGTTTTAGAACAAGAGGAAGAGCTTGGAAATGAAAGTGAAGACATGGAACTGGAGACTGATATGGATAACGTATCCCACAATATTCATCATCGGGGATGTGATCCACCATAATCCCCTAATGGAAACAACTGAGACCAATATTTTTGACAAAGATGAATCCTTCGTATCCTAGAGCGTTGTTTTTGACAACAAATCTAAAAATTTAATTATTTCAAAGAGAGATGTAAGAAACAAGAAAGGGAAATATCGTTCAGAGATTAACCTTAGGAACATGCAGTCATCCCAAATATCCCGACTTCACTGAGAAACCAGAGATTCTCTTGATGATTCCATTAGAGGCATTGAGGCAAAGAATTCCAGATTGAAGGACCGAATCAAGGAATTGGCTGAAGATTTGATTCCTATCCCATTGCTTTCCAGTTCTTTAGCAATAACGATGCCTTCCACCCCTACATCCAAGTTAAAAGGATCCTCAAGCCTCCTCACATCGTGTAGAGGCTATTTGGAGAAGAATATCAAGAAAAGAATGGAGCTAATTACTCAAGCCTGGGAAACATAAACAAGGGCACATGCCTTGCGGGAACATTTGTTGGTGGACTTAAAAAATGAACAAGGTTTCTATATGTTAGCACTAGAATTCACCTTTAGATTGCATTGAAGATAAGCCCAGTACCCATCAATTTATATGTCATAGGTAACTGAGTTTTGAGTGGTCAAATGGAGAAAAACTCAATAATAATATTGTTTTAACTCATAAATCTGGACTAGCATGCACCAACCATTGAGGTCTTGAATCAACTTCAGTCGGTAAGTTGGAGTAAGGGTGAGTAGGAGGAAGATTTAGTGAGAAAGGTGTAGAGGTTCGCTATGAACATCATATTTTCCAGCAGTCTAAGGAAGAAAAACTTAAACACAAGGTCCTCTTGGATTCAAATTTCAAGGAAGCTAAAAGAAATCATAACAATACTATAATCAAACATTTATCATAATACAGTTACAACAATCCATGTGAATCAATCAAACATGAACTCTCTTAGTATAAGACACAAATAAGATAGAGTAAGAAAGTTGACTTAGATTAACCAAGATGTCTCAAAAACAAATACATAGACAGAGAACCAGTTGTTCTCAATCAAAATATTACAATAGCAGGGAGCCTAGCTCAACCATTCGACCTTAACAAAATATCAAAACTGTCTATAAATACCCAACAATGTTGCAAACACCAGGAGTATTATTGGACCCCCACATTCAAAGTTTCCAGTCGTTGCCTGCTCTCTAAGATTGTGCAGGGCTCCTCATGTCAGACGTGAGCCAGGCGCAGTTATGTGTTTTACAGGAAAATCTATCCATAAGGAAGCTTCAAATGGACAGTCTGCCTTCACGGTCGTTCTCTTCATGTTTTCCATTTATGGGGTGATACGAGGTCTCAACTGCCACCCCCATATTCAATATCTACCTTCATCATAATCAAGATGAGGCCTGACATCCATGAATGTTGAGACGGTTCCATACAAATGTTTTGAGTCAATCCCGACATCTCAAGGCCAAGAATATCTTCTTCTGTGACCAATACAGATGCTTTCAGTCTTTGGCGCAATTCCTCTTCATCACTCCATATTCAATGTGACATAGGTCCATGACCTTACACAATTACATGATTGCGGGCACGACCAAGGGTGGTTTGAAAGAAAACTACTTTTTTCCCCACAAGTCACCATGAACTGCCATGCATCCCTTTCCAAAAACCATGGTTCCGATTGTGGCTCACCCTTGAAATTTTAAAACATGCACACCTTATGACCCTGCAATGGAGAATGACTGTTGATCTTGTGATCTGAGATGAGGCTTCCTAATCAATGACCCAACTCTGGCACTTTAGATCGACGAATCAGATCTTCCTTCTTCGAATCAATGGTTGAGATCTACTTTGTGAATCGGCCTTCGAGAATTTCAATTCTCAAACCACATTTCCCCCTAAGAAAAACCTTCGGAGCTGAGGATCTGATGATGCGTGGCATTCTGGATTTGGACGGAATATATCCACTTTGGGTCTCTGGTACTTCAGGAAAATCAAAACTCAAATCTGGCTTACTTCTCCATGCGCTTTTACCCAGAGCTTTGGATATGATTGCACATGGATCTGGTTGATCAATGACTCAGATCCATTTTGGGCCTTCAGGACTTCTAAGAACTTCTCATTTCAAATCTCCCGAAGCTCATTTCCCCGAAGGCTTGTATAGATTGCCACCTATCCCCTTTAAGATCAACAACTCGTATTCACTTCGGCGCCTTTTTTCTGGTGCTATACTTCGCGCAAGTTTTCACTCCCGAACATCCATGAGCCACTGATATGGACTATTCCTAGAATCTTCATCGCTGAAATATTAAAATTGTCTATTGCTCATGATTCAATATCGAAATAGACTGTTTAAGAAAGATGCGCTTTGTGTTCATGGTTGTGACCTACACGATCAAGGATTTGGATGACTAACTACGAGATGAGAAAATAGGGAGACCAAGGCACACAAATGAACAAGGGAAAACATAAAATGATTTTATCAGCCGAAGGGGGAAAAAATTCAAGACTCGGCCAATGAAAAGGATAGAGACATGGAAAAACTATAGATTTATGTAGAAACCACAAACCCAAAGTACTGTGACAAGTTTATGTGATAACATTTGGCTCCATAGGGGATGGCATGCTCCCTGTGATATGCCAAGAATAAGTAGTTCCAGTGCCCTAGCTATTGGGTTATGGAGTTGAGCTCAAAATTTTTTGCCGAAGGCCGACATGTACACTATTCTACTAAAATAAAAAGGAAAACAAACACACATTCTCCATAAAGAGATTATTTATGTACAATCCTAGGCTAACTGATTTTTACAAAGCGTTAGGTGAAAGAAAACTTCCAGCATAACCACCCAAACTGTTTGGTAATATAATTCTTCTCTTTACTGCAAATAATCCATAAAAGGTGAGGGAAGTA
The DNA here is from genome assembly GCA_009831015.1 of Picea engelmannii. NCBI lineage: Eukaryota > Viridiplantae > Streptophyta > Pinopsida > Pinales > Pinaceae > Picea > Picea engelmannii. Next base: position 95,896 of record ML823230.1, on the reverse strand, counting down.
TGAAAACATAAAGAAAACATGTATTGGAACACTCACAATACCTCCGAATGATGATAATATGAACAATTTTGCAGGCTCCAATGATTTTGGAAAACATAGTTCCATATATAACCCCATAGGGTCACAAACTTTATAATCAAGAAAGCTTGACTGGTAAGAAATTACCTCCTGCTCTTCATCATCCTTACTAGGATATTCATAAAAAATGGGTTTCTTTCGGTCAGTACCTGTAACAAATTCTCCCTCATAAGAAAGGCTGCCCAAAACATTTGTTTCAGGGACAGAAATGTCCTTTGTATTTTCTTCACAAGAGAAACAAACAACCTCTGCCTTCAATCCTGAAAAGCTAGGAAGAAGCAAAGAGAAATCTTCACTAGTTCTCTTAACTAGCTTATCATATTTCTCAATTCCATACTCGGGAGAAATATCTACTGCAAAAAACATTTTCTCTTGGACCTCATAATTTTCAAAAGAGACATGCTGGTCTACATGAACAACTAAAGGAACATATACCTATAAAATGATGCCAGATGTTTTTATTCTATGGTTATCATAATGAATATCATCCAACACCTCTAGCTCTTCATAGAAAATGCTTTCTTCCAGAGTAACAACTTCATCACAAATATGGTTTTCATGACTAGCAGAATATTCATGAAACAAGGAAAACTCATCACAACAGTTTTCACAAAGACACTCAGCTGGAAAATAATCTTTATAAAACGAATTAAAAGCTGCATGAAAACTGGTCAAAGAGATGATGGTTGCAATGAGAAGAGATCGCCACCAATGATGAGCAATCCCCTGTAATTAATACTTGAAAAGATTAATAGGAATATATTCATGCACCATATGAAGTTGATGAATAAATTCATGAAAGTCCAGCAAATGCTCAGCTGGTACTTCTCACCCTTTTCCTCATAATCTAGGAAGGCTACTTTCCCAATCATCTCTATTAGGTAGTGGGTTAGGGAAACCAACTATTTTTGAAAAATCACATAAAGCAAACCTCTGAGCTAAGATCTGGTCCATTTCAAGCCAGTGGAGTCACCACTGGGTTCTTTAATCATGGAGTCTCCAGGTGAATGATGCGTAGCCTGAAAGTGTCTGGTCTTTGTTCACCATCAAAGACCAGATCTGGTCATTATCGTTCTCCCAGAAAGATTTTCAATCTAGGACACCAACAAAAACATTTCTGAGAAATCTTTCCTGCTCTTAAACAATCCTTTCAGGGTCAAATGAAACAATGGAGTCATAATAGTGGATTCTCCAGGTGCACAATTGCAATCTTTAATGGTTCCGATATCTGATAAAGCTTCAGAATCATAAGCTTCTTTGTCGTTCTATCCCAGAGAAAAGTTTTCAATTCGTTCCCCGGAAACGAAGCCAGAAATGTTAGCACTAGAAGTCACCTTCAGATTGCATTGAAGGTAAGCCCAGTACCCATCAGTTTATATGTCACGGTTAATTGAGTTTTGAGTGGTCAAATGGAGAAAACTCAATAATAATATCGTTCTAACTCAAAAATATGGACTAGCATGCACCAACCATTGATGTCTTGAATCAACTTCAGTCAGTAAGTTGGACTAAGGTTAAGTAGGAGGAATATTTAGTGAGAAAGGTGTAGAGGTCTGCTATGAACATCAGATTTTCTAGCAGCCTAAAGAGGAAAAACTTAAACACAAGGTCCTGTTGGATTCAAATTTCAAGGAAGTTGAAAGAAATCATAACAGTACTATAATCAAACATTTATCATAATACAGTTACCACAATCCATGTGAATCAATCAAACATGAACTCTCTCAATA
>ML823230.1:77064-93988 GCA_009831015.1 Picea engelmannii | reverse complement strand
TGAAAATGCTTGAGTAAGATCATCTCATATCTTTTCCTCAACACCTACTTGGCCTACAAGATTTCACTTCCAGGTGAAGCTTCTATCACATAGGGCTCGAAATTCTACGCCCTACACAAGACTTTGCCTCAACTTAGTGTAAAACAATCCTTACTGAAACAATATCTTGGGTGAAATAATAAGCCTTCTCCGAGTCTAACCAAACTGTTCTTAAGTTCTCTTTAACCAAATTCTAATTTTCTCAATAAACATGAACCAAGACCCAAACTCAACTCTCTCTAATCCCCAAATTAAGAAGATCATTAAGTGTTTTTCTGAAACTAAGTGTTTTTCCTATTCAATTTTAGAGAGGAGGAGCACTAAGGTAGGGAAAATGCAACTTGTAGTATATCAAAATTCCCTATCTTGGAGTCAATGAAATTTCTCCTCTTTACCAACCTCAATTGGTTATCATTTTAGGTGATTTTTTTGGGTGAAGATGCATGGTATGACAACCAAATCCTAATTCTAGTCAGTGTCTTCATAATGACAAACAAAAATATGTAAATGTAGAACCATTATTGTGCTGAGGAGACTAATAATGAACAACAAAATGAATGAGGTGATTCATTTTTGGGTGATGGTGCATGGTATGACAACCAAATCCTAACTCCATTKAAGTGCCTTCATAATGACCAACAAAAACATGTAGATGTAGAAACATTATTGTGCTAAGGAGAACAATAATGAACAACTTGGGCTAATTTTATGCCTGGTTATTATTATTATCATTACAAATAAAGAAATTAATTAACATACATTAAAGCAAAATAATCTCAATAAAATAATTATTTGAAAGACACTCATGTCCAAAAAATCTCAAGATCAATCTCAAAATTGATAATCTTTATTTTGTGTCTTACTCAATATCCTTATTAAATCAGTCAATATTTTCTTTATTAAATAAATAACTAAATCTAAAAATACATAAAGATAATCTATACATGTAAATATTGAGATTCCAGAAAGAAAATATATACATGTAAATACAAAAATTAAAATTGTAACTGAAGCATTTGTATCCTTTAATCATTCTGACCAGAAACAACATAGATACGACGTAAAAGCTCAGAGCATTAGTCAAAGTCTATACATCCATAATTGAGAAGTTTTGCACAGGGCATTGGCTAGAGACATCTAAATGCAAAACACTCCATAGTCTATAGTAATAGATAAGTTCTTATGTTGGTTGAGGTTTGGTTTTCTTTAATGTAAGAGTTTTAACATATCATGGTTTAATAATTGGTATGGGTATGGTGAGTGGAATGAAGTGTTATTTTACAAATCATATTTAAGTTTGAATTATATATATATATATATATATATATATATATATATATAATTGCATGCTACTGCATGTAGATTCTCAAAAATAATTGCACCTTATGGAAAGTTTCTTAGGATGTCAATGTAGGCCCTACTATTATCTATCTGAATAAAACACAAACTAATAAATATAGCTCAAATAGAATATGAACTTCAAAGCTGACAATTATTCAACAACGAAAATTAATATGAACTTTAGAGCTGACAAAAAGTAATTCATAAGACATATCCTTGCTACTTAGTGGATTCCTTAGCTTGTTCATTGGGAATTACTTTGAATTCTGTGGCAAGATCGACAGTGTGATTGATCTCATCCCAAGACTTAATCCAAGTGACCATGGCATCTGCTAGCTTCTGGAAATATGGATCTATTATCCCAATTTTCTCCCTTACCTGCTTCGACAACTCAATGTTGAATTGTTCAACAGAGGTACATTCCTTTGGAAGTGTAGCAGATTGGAAAAATGGAATGATGTCCTCTTGCCAAAAAATCCCCTTATACTCTTTCTTCAAGTTAAAAAAAGGGTTATTTGCCTTGTTATGCCAAATGTATGGTAGCCCTGTCTTCACTCCCAATACCAAGTGGTTACAGATCACCTTGACACACCATCCTTCCCACACATCGTCATAGCGACCAATTGGTTGGTCATCACCCATCAAGCCAAAATACATTGCAGGGACAATCAAGTCCTGATTGAAGGCCAGATTCATCCCACACATGGGCAAAAGTGTACCTTTTTGAATTGTCAAAACTACATCAACATATCTAGTGTTGCGTTCCAAAGGCTTAACAAGCTGAGTGGGGGAATCATAGTTAGGAATATTCATCTAGAAGTCATGAGAAACTGCAGTGGGTGTTCCATGGTGAAGGCTGAAGGGGTACCCACGAACAAAATCTAGGCCCTCTCTGTATGGATCATACAATGTATATAAAAACAATGGAGTTGAGGGGGGACGCAAATTCATAATGTGATGGTGGAGAGCATTGATGTCATTTCCAGAGGGATCCTTGGAAACAAATAAATCATCATCAATTGTTAAGATATATTTTTTCTTGGAGACCATGTAACCGAAGTAATGACAAACACTGTCCTTGAAGGAGATACAAGAGGCCTTGGGGATGAGGATCCTGTTGATATAGTTTCTGTTATAGAGTTCATAATCGAAGTCCTCAGGCACTTTGATGGTCTTCGATGGATCTCCATCCTGCAAAATGATGAGGTCATAGGGCTCAAAGAATGACCACCACATTTCAAGAAAATCCAAGTTCTCGATAGTGGGTATCAATATGTCCAGCTCGTTCTTTAGGATTGGGGTAGCAGCAGTAGAACCTACCATTTATTCTTCTTGGATGGATGGATGGAGATCAATCTGGATCAAATTAGCTAAGTGCCAAGAAAGGAAAACTGAACGAAAATGATAGCAAGCACCACCTATTATTCCACCAGGAGAAAGGATATGGTTTGGTTAAGATCTTGTATGTGCACCCATGTGTGTGTGTGTGTGTGGAGGAGCATTCTCTAGCAAGTGATTATTCAAATAGATCTTTCCCAATTTGTGCAAAGTCTCGTTGGAATTGGGCTTTGCCAACGTTCTTCTTTGATGGGATGGGTACCACTTTTCGTACAATGTGCCACATCTTGTTCCACATTAAATCACACCCCTTAGGGGGCTTTTGCCAACTTTGAAAGTGAGTGGTTATCCCAGTGCTTGTGCACATTAAACAGAGGGTTAAATCACACCTTGGGGGTTTTTACCAACTTTTCACGTGAGAGGTTGCTTATAAATTTTTAATGGAGCAGTTTATTTATGTAGTATTTTATATATTTTTTTTCTAATTGGAATTAATTTTTGGTTAATCTAGAATTTTTATTGATTTTTTTTTAGCATATGGATTTATTGAAAATAGTGTAGTTTAAATGTTTGATTTTTGGGAGTTTTTAATCATCATTTTTTCCTCAAATCAGGTTAAAAATTGTTGGAACTTCAGATTTGGGTGATTGAGTATCTATAATTCTAGTGCCGGTGAATCCAGATACACGTTCAAAAATGCAATTTAAACAACAAAAAATGGTGATTTCACCATGATATGTGTTCAAAAATTCCAATGTTTAAACAAAGCCATTGAAAATAGGGGAAAACTAGGAGAAGGTTTTAAGGTTTTAAAATACATAGGATATCGATCATGTGAAAAAATATAGACATTTGGGTTCATTGAAAATGGGGCAAAGCCTTTGAGGTAAGTTTATAAAGAACACAAAATTTCTATCATGTGAAAAAGTGTAGATTCAACCCCATTTTTCTTAAAAAGCAGGTTTGGTTGTTACAAATTCAACCTATTCCATTTTTAATGTAATTTCTACATAAATTTGAAATGTGTTTTTTTTAAGGAGATGCCTCTGGATGAGTTTGAACGGTTTTTTTTTAAGTAGGCCCATATACAATATGAGGATTATATTGGTGTATAATATATGTATCTACAATGAATAAATTGAAAAAAAAATGAACCCTGTAAAGTGAATATTTTTAAAAACTTTGTCCAAACAATAATAAAAAAGGGTCACTATAAAGATTTAAATCTTTTAACTATGAGTTAAGCATAACTTTAACCAAATAATAATAATAAAAGGCCACTACATGGATGATTTAAACCTTATTGTTAATCATTATTAATTCATGTTTCAAGTTTGTGTGCTTCAAGTTTTTTTTGTCCCTCTCTATACTTATTATCCTTGCCATATAGTATTGGATTTGTCATTTGAGTGTGTTTGATTTGCCTCTCACTAAAAATTTGTATAAAAGAATTTGTTTTTCTAAAATCTAGTTGGCTAATATATTTGAGGTCTTATGGAAAGCTTCACATCATTCAATGTTTAGTATTAATGGACTTAATAATCCTCGTATTGTAATCCAACATGTTTGTGTTGCAACTAATTATAGTAACGACCACACTTAATGATCCTCGTAGTTTGATCCAAGATTTAGTCTGATTCTTAATGACACTTAACTATGTACATCGTATGAAAAGGAATTAAAGAAATGAGCATTGTGTGAGCTATGTTTAGTGCTCAAACACATTTAAAGAAGCAAAGTATCGATAACTCAGTCTACTTTAATCATCGAATGTACGAGAATGGATGGGTTGATCCTATTAAAAAAGAGAGCTAACTATACCAACAACAACACTTAAAGATCCTGGTAGTTTGATCCAACAAGTTTGTGTTGCAGGTCTAGTCATTCAAGGTAGCAACCTCGTAGTTTGATCCATCGTTTGCCGCATTTACCATCGTTCTATCTTTTATTTTCTTCAACTCTCTCAAGGTTGGTTACTGTGTCTTTCATTTTCATCCACTCTCTTGAGTTTTGGCATGTTGAAGCAAGTCACTATCAGAGTAATTTTGGATTTCATCTAAAGAGGTCTTTTCTAACATTCCTCTATGTGTTCATTAGGGGTTTGGGTGTCTGGTGGACTGAAATCGAGTCGTGAGATCTCCCACTGCATGGTTTTTATATATAGATGAGGTATTCATAGATACAGAGGAAAGGTATTTAGAAAAATGAGGATGTGGTAAGCAATCCGTCACATAGCAATGCACATGGAAGAAAATAATTTTTTTTTCTTTGGCCATGAATTTATGCTTTCAAGATATTTTACCAATTTTATGAAATGAGGCCCAAAAAGCCTTAGTTTCATACCCTTTCTTTGATTGTAGAGTTATAAGATCGTATTTATCTCTATTATTATTTTTCTTTGTTTCATGCATTGAAAACATAAAATCTAACTCAGAGTGATTTAGTGCTCAAACACATTTAAAGAAGCAAAGTATCGATAACTCAATCTACTTTAATCATCGGATGTACGAGAATGGATGGGTTGATCCTATTAAACAAGATAGATAACTATACCAACAACAACACTTAATGATCCTAGTAGTTTGATCCAACAGGTCTGTGTTGTAGGTCTACTCATTCAAGGTAGCACCCTCATAGTTTGATTCATCGTTTGCTGCATTTTCCGTCGTTCTATCTTTTATTTTCTTCAACTCTCTCAAGGTTGGTTACTGTGTCTTTCATTTTCATCCACTCTCTCGAGTTTTGGCATGTTGAAGCAAGTCACTATTAGAGTAATTTTGGATTTCTTGTAAAGAGGTCTTTTCTAACTTTCCTCTATGTGTTCATTAGGGGTTTGGGTGTCTGGTGGACTGAAATCGAGTCGTGAGATCTCCCACTGCGTGGTTTTTATATATAGACGAGGTATTTAGAGATACAGAGAAAAGGTATTTAGAAAAGCGAGGATGTGGTAAGCAATCCGTCACATAGCAATGCACATGGAAGAAAATCATTTTTTTTTCTTTGGCCATGAATTTATGCTTTCAAGATATTTTACTAGTTTTCTGAAATGAGGCCCAGAAAGCCTTAGTTTCATACCCTTTCTCTGATTGTAGAGTTATAAGATCGTATTTATCTCTATTATTATTTTTCTTTGTTTCATTTATTATAAATATTGCATTATTGTGACTTACCCAACCCGTGGTGATCAATTTACACCTTCATACCCAATTGATCAAGTGTTAGGTACATAACCCCTCATGTAAGTAGAATAATATATTTCCATGTAATAAAAGTCAATATTAATAAGACCTAGTAATAAGGAAGAATAAGTCAAATGTAAGAAGACCTAATAGAAGATTATGCTTCTAGAAGGATCTTTCTCTAGAATGTTCTTTTGATAGACATATTTATTATAAATAGGAGTTGAGGGTATGAGAAGTTTTGTCTTGGATATTATTGTAATAGAGCTCTGCTCTATTGGAGGTTTCCCCCTTGAAGAGGCAAGTGAACATTGCTCTTAGTAATCAAAGTGCTCTTTTTGGTGTTATTCTGGTATTATCTTGGTAATATTGAGGTGTTGTTCTGGTTATGTCATTGTTTATCTTCCATTTCTAGGTAATTATTTTTGTTCTGCATACTATTTTATATCTCGAATATTACAAGTGTGTATCATAGCACCTTCCTTGGCAGAAATATGTGGGTCAATTTTTTTTCCAGGGTAGAGACGTATTCCAACGTCTTTAAGCTACAAAGATTTGTCATTACGCGCATAAACCCACAGTTGGGGATTCATACACGCAGGAAATACAAGTGTTACTTAAGCGCACATCTATTGGCCACCCTTGAAACCCATGTTGGTACCCCTTCGAGTGGTAGTGCATTAGACAACACCTATATATGGATCGGCCTAGATCTCCTGAAGCCCTCCATAGATAAACTGATCGACCGCCTAACTTATATAGTGCCACTGAGAACATCACTTGAGAAGATACTCTCTAGTACCTAGCTAGTTGGGTAGTATGGCTAAGGGCATGATCTAGCCTCCTTGGTTGGTGCCCTGAGATATTGGTTTGAGTACTATTATTGGACCCTGCACGTATAATAGAGAGCTATAGCACAAGGAAAACCTTTGTCTGTAGAACCGTTGAATACCCTAACCCTTGGGATGTGTTGACGAGCGAAAATGAACGCTCGCCAATTGGAAGAGTGGATCCGGTGCGGGGTTGTCTAAATAACCCAAGCCGTTTGGGATAACCCAACCTGATGGGTTTAGCGGCTCCGTTAGCCGATCTAAGTCCTAGAAAAACAAAAGAAAACTACTCTAAATCAACTAATCTAAATAAAACTAACAATTAAAACAAACTAATAAACAAATCTGAACTACTAATATATACAATTTACTATCTAATACTATAATAACTCTACGAAATTAAACATTTAACTATCAACATAATTAGATATTAATTACAAATGTACAATATTTACAAATTATAGATTTAAATAAAAACCTGCAAAAATCATTTGTAAATTGTCCTAAGACAACAAAACTATTGTTTTTTTATTTTTTATAATTTTATACGAAAGAAATTGAATAAAAACTATCTATCTAAGATAAGCAACTAAAACACTAACTCTTAACTACAAATCTAAAATATACATATATCTATCTAAACTACTTAAATAACACTAATGAGCTAACCTGTAATAATGCTTTCCAATTTTCCCTGCGTAAATAATCCCGTTCAGCTGTTCGATGGGAGGAAACTCGTATCAGATCCTCTACAAGCCTCTAGTAAATAGTAAGCAACAATGCTCTTTTGAATATCGATAACAAAACAAACAAGACATAAAAGTTACAACAATCTTATAATTTACAGATCATCACATTTAGATAAATTTGCGTGCAATGATTTGTACAAAATGATTCAATTAACGAAGAAGAGAAATCTGTGATTCATTAACTGAAACAAAGTAATTGTTGTATTTTTAAATAAGAGAGATCAGACATGGAAAACATATAAATCAAATCACATCAATATGCAAAGAATTATGATAGCTAAAGTAGTCGATAATTAATTGCAAACTGATATGCAGAAAACGTGAAACAAAAGTTTGATATATTGAAAGCGAAAGCTGTTACAAAACATCAACTTTCATCTCAGTCTGAATCATAAATCCATAGTCTGGTTCTCTCCACAGTGATGATGATCGTTACAAAAAATTGACAAGTATTCAAATACTTCCCACAGGGTAAAACATCCCTGTGGGAATTATCAAAACAGTTTTCAAAAATCTGAGGATAATATCCCAAATCTCTATTTCTGACTCAAGCTAACAACCTAAAACAAAATTATATCCAAAGTATCTCCTAAACTTCCATAGCATACCCATTTGATCATTGTAATTCATATGCACCTGAAAGAGGACAAAAATAGACAAGTTAAGAGGATATTTTATTGATAAAATAGACAAAAATCTAATTTTTAAGACTAGCTACAAAATCTTGCGATTCTGTAGCTGGTCTAAATTGAACACATAATCGTTTTAAAACCAATTCAAATCTTAAAGAATATATTCAAACTATTGAACAATATTTGATTGCTAATTAGAAACCAAAAGAATCATTCAAATCGACACTTGTATGCAAATTGGAACAGAATAAATCCTGGTCAACCGAATGATAACAGAGATGCATGCACTCTATTCAATTTGTTATCACCAATTTGGGGTAAACAGAACCGCTTTAGATAATTCAACAGTAATGAAATGATTTTCATGAACCAATTCTAATGGACACAAATAGGTTATGTTGCTTCATCCATCAACAAAATCATTTTTGAATCCAAACGAAATCAACAGGATCGTTTTTTCAAATTAATAGAACTATATTAAACATATACAAACAACCCATGCTATTTGCAAATCAAATCAAAACTTGTATGTAAATTGAAACAAATGAAATCGTAATTGAATTAATCAGTTGATAACAGGATATGTGGGATTTGTCAAACGTTTGTTATTGCCAATTGGGAGCAGACAAAATCGATTGACAGTCAACAAAATCATCACTTGAATCAATTTCAAAATGAGCTATTAGCCGAGTTTTTCATACGAATTCAACAGAGACAAAATATGTCGATCTGAGCTTAACAAAATCGTTTTTGAAAATCAAAACCAACAGAGTAGCATCAAATCTATTTTCTATACCAATCCAACTCATACAAGCAATCGTGCGAACTCAAGACACACAACAATCATTTTCAAATCAAATCAAAACAAGAACGAAAACAGTTTGGGTTTGACAATCGTTATGAATCAACACAGCTCCACGATTTTAGCAAATAGATCTTTTGCACAGGTTGAATGTAACCAGAATCCAAACAAGAATATTAATTCAATACAAAACAGAGTCGTTCCTGGCTAATCGAAGTCAATAGGGTTGTTTTGATTTTATTAGGAACAAAGGAAACTAATCAAAATCAAACCAAATTGATTATCCTAAATCAGATGAACATAATTGATTCAAAACACAAACCAAACCGAATCAAAAACCAATCAATTGCTAAACTGGGCACGGCAAAATCGCATAACCAAATCATAGCTACATTTGAGTTTAGTAAAATGAATCTACTATACAAGAAACATAACCATTTGAAATGTATTAAAACGAACAGAGTAAATTTGAAAGCAAAACCCAATCGACTACTTCAATTCAAAACAACAACATTATTCTAAAGCGAACCAAACCAAAATCAAAACTAATTATTCGCTTCTACTAATCTGAGAATACTAGAATCATATTAACTAAATCGTAGGTATGCCTGAGTTTAGCAAACAAATTTCCCACTCATGATTCATAACAAAATTGATTTGGTCAACTCAGAGAAACAAAATCATTTTGAATTAAAACGAACAGAGCTATAGAAAGAAAATCGAATCGATTATATTTATTCGAGACAACTCAAAAAAAACAAAATTCATATTGAAATTCATACCTGGACAATAAGAAATGGCTTCGATTATGATAATTTGGAATTGACGAAGGATGTTGCCGATTCGACATTCCTGAAGACAATCGAACCAGTGGTTTTTTGTTTCTTGTCATTAGCTTGAAACCTGTCCCTTTCTCTCAACAACACTATGACTTGCTCCTCCAACGATTTGATATTTGATTGCAATAAAGGAATGTTGGTGTAATAACACTCTAGCCACACACTGCATTGGATGCATGATGTCTGTTCGGGTTTTGACATAAAAGTCGAGGGTTTGTTTAAGTCACCAGGGGTTTCCTTGTGCAACTTGAATCTTGGGTATTTAGGATCGTTTTTTAGACAAGGGGGTAAATTAGATACATAGTCATAGGGTTGCTCGGAGCATATGCCATGGGAATAGGGATACTCTTCAGCCAGGAAACGCTTGATATCGGAGTCCGAGTCTTCGTTCAGAACTATGGGCTTTTGGTCGACGTTTGGCTTAGGTTTATTCCGGGCAAGTCTCAATATCAATCGAGAATTATTCTTACCCTTGTTGTCGACATTAGGATTACCCTTGACTTTCTTACTCACAGGCTTCTCGACAGCCTGAGTCTTGTCTGTTATGATGTCGGGTAGGTCGATGTCAGGGAAAACCGAGGGTTTGGCAGGGGGTAGAAGAATATGAAAAGGCATGGGTGGCCTGACCGTAGTCTCACTAACTATGGCTTTATCGATTTGGATAGACTCTGGATTAGCGAAGCCATTTCTAGATAGAAAGGCTTGCCAATTATCGCCATGAAGTTTTAAATGGTGGATGACGATGAGTCTAATCAAGCCATGATGAAACAAGCTGCTATCAGCCTTCTCGCGTTTGAACCTCTTAGGCATCTTGTAAAGACTATGCAAGAAGTAATGCGACATGTTCAAAGGATAGCCCATGAAATTCATCAATAACCGGAGGTGATACAGAAAAACCAAGCCATACCGACCTTCACAGGTCACAAATTGTTTCACAATCACCAAAAGATCGTGCCACCTGGGTTTGAGGGTGGAAATAGGCATACCTTTATCACAGGAGACAACCTTCCTTGATATGAATAGCAATGGCCACGACACCTCATCAACTTTGGAGTTTTTAAACCATCGCTGGCCTGTAGCTGCCAGTCCTATAGTAGAGCTTATGAATTCTTCATTGAGTTCAAGCTGAATGTCACCTACTTTAGCCCTGCACCCGTCAAGGGTGAGGGCGAATTGTTGGGCAACCGAAAGGTTGAATCCCTTGAACCTCTATATAAACATGAGCCAACCAGTATCTTCTAAATCCTTTCGAGCGTTATCAAAGAGTAACAAATCCTGGTTACCATTTGGCTCTATGCGCACCACCGGTGCCGTAGACAGGAGAACACAGTGAGTGAGGTGAACGGGCCAGGGTTTGGACATAGCATACGCAGGGGAAGAATGCTCACAGTCTTACTCGAAAACTAGCAAATGTGAAATGGGGTAGGGGGAAAACATTAATGACAAAACGTGCGAAGGTGGTGGAGCTAGTTCAGCCCATGCACAACAATCATATCCCATAGTACAACCACCGACGTAAATAACTATTCAACCACTATGCATAGGCTAAAAAACCATGCTATTCAATCAATGAAACCTTATGGTAAATCGACCAAACATTTGCGCAAGAGATAATATTAGCATAGTTTTGAAACCAAAGCAATAATTCAAAATCACACCAAGGGTCCGATCATATGAAACATGTGTTATGTGAAAATATTTATACCAAGGGTCTAACCATAAAACCAATGTGTTTTCATGAAACCAATGATCAAAGAACATATAAATCAAATCACCAATGCATCACGAATTCGATCAAAAGAATATCATCACAGTCTTGTAAAATGAAGTCATATTAACAAATAAAAATGCCAAATGAATAAGGATCTTGGAGTCTTGTCAACTGTATAACGATAAGTAAATTGGAAACGCAATGGGAATATCGACAAGAATGATTACAACAATTCAGTGATGATTTTAATGTGACTTCGAAAACCAAGTTTTCATGCTTGCAGTCGAGAAAACAAGAACAAAGTTAAGTGTGCAAATAACGCAAAAATAATAGTGTCGTTTTATTCGAGAATTGCAATGAAAATCAAGGTTTGCAAAACACTGGTGTAGGCATCTTATAAGGACAGTAGAAAAATGTGAATTGGCTGCCAACAATGGCGACACACTGGTAGAAGCAGTTATCTCTGCCAAAAAGAACAAATTCAGATTAGGATAATGAGAAAAATTCTAACTCAAAAATAACAACCATAAAAATCTTGTAAACATCTTCATTAACCACAAATTCCAGCAGTGTTTAAAGGATGAAAAACTGATAACAGTCTTAAGACAAGCGAGCCATGATATTAAAGATAAAATCCCCAATACTGTTGACAGAGCCACTCCTGCCAGCAAGCGTCTATAGCCTCGACAGGGTTGCCATTTAACCCACTCTGATATTTGTATCCTGGCAAGAAGTTTCGGATCAGAATAAAGGACATTTTAAGGTCAAGTTATCTTATTTTTGCCAATTTTCATATACCCGACATTGCTTCGCTGCCAGCGGGCCTATTCAGTACCTCGACGAAGTTGTCTTGGCGCCATGCATGCATTTACCCGCTGCCAGCATACCTGTTCAGCATCCCGGCGGGTTTACAAGCACTTCCCATAGCTCTATTACTGATTTACTTTGTTTTTTAACAAAATATATTCGAGCAGGGTGACGCTGAAAATTATGATATTTTAACATATTTTTTCAGACCTCATCAGATTTTTTTTAGAACTGTCCTATATTAAGATCCAAAAATGGTTTATTTACAGAACCAACTTTCTAAGGCAGAGAGACTTCTTCTGAGTCATTCCCTTAAGGAATAGGGACAGTGTAAAAAGATAATAGATGATCATGACAGGCTTTACTTAGATATCGAAATCAGTTAACTTCTTTCAAACAACAGTTTTTTGCCAACACAGATGTAAATTTCAGAAGTATACAACTGATGTTGATACAATTTTTTTAGCAGTCATTTCAGTGAAGGAATTTTCTGTTTTCTTTGTCCAAATAGCTCAGTATGCAGGTATGTGCATTTCCAAAAACACAAATTGATAAACTCAAAGGAGAAATCGAAAACAAAACAACAAAAGAAAAGCAAACAAAGAAAAATATGTACATAATATACAAGGGTTATCATCAAGAGAAGTATCTTTTCAGGTCTTATCCATTCACCGGATAGGTGTCAGGCTGTCCTTTTAGATTTTTCAATCGGAAAGAGCTGGGACCCAGCTTCTCAACAATTAAAAGCGGTCCAAGCCATAAGTTTTGAAATTTCGTGTGCTCTCCCTTTCCCTCATGCGGTTTGTCCCATTTCAGGACGAGATCACCTACTTTGAAATTCCTATCAGAGGCAGAGTTGGAATCAAACCAACTTTTAACTACTATTTGATTCTGATCTAACTTACGTTTAGCTTGGGCTCTTACCTCTTCTAGCTTAATCAAAGCGTTAATTCGGTTTTCTAAAGGGGGACAGTCTTCTTCTTGAATTTTCTGCGATAGCTGAAGTGAGGGAAGAAGAATGTGTGGTGGCAGAATTGCTTCTCGGCCATAAACAAGAAAGAAAGGAGAGTTACCTATAGCATCTTTTGGGGTTACCCTATCATCCCAAAGCATGTTTAACAGTGCATTGTGCCAATTTTTGTGATTTTCAGCCACCGTTCTCTTGATGATTTTAATCAGATTCTTATTTGTTGACTCTGCCAATCTGTTGCCCTGAGGGTAATAGATAGCAGAATACTTCAATTTAATTCATTTTTCAAAAGAAAACTTGCTCATCTCAAGAGAGGAAAAGTAAGAAGCGTTATCGAATACTAAACAGTCAGGGATACCAAAACGAGTGATAATATTCGAAATTAGAAAGGCAATTACCTGATTGGTATTCACCGTTCTTAACGCGGCAGCTTCAAACCACCCGGTGAAATAATTTGTGGTTGTTATGATAAACTTATGTTGTTGAGAGGATGGGGGGTTGATTGGACCTATGATATCAAGGCCCCACTGCTGAAAATGAGAGTCTACTGAAACAGGTTGCATAGGGAAGGTTGGTTTCTGTAACCACCCTGACGCTTTCTAACAAATCGTACAATTACGACACAAGGCATGGGAATTCCTAAAAAGTGTAGGCCAGTAATAACTGGCTCTCAAAACTTTATGGGCAGTGGTGTCACCACCAAAATGACCACCAGTTTCTCCTGTGTGCAACTCTAGCAAGACTTTTTCTGCTTCGTCTTTCTCGAGACAGTGCATCAGTACACCATCAAAACTTTGACGAAATAGGACACCATTAACCAAATGAAAGGAGACAGACTTTAATATCAACGCTCTTATTTTATTGGGATCCAGGTGACGGGGATCTAACCCATGTTCAAGAAAGAATCTTATATCGTCATAACAAGGACTGACAGAGTTTTGTGCACAGCAGATTGCATTTTGATTGTGTTGTCCTAGATTTGACATATCGTTTTCTTCTTGCTGTCTTGCGGCTGAGTCAACAAGTAACTTGCATAACCCTTAGCCTCTCACTATTTGAGCTGGGGTAATTTCTATGTCGTACTCCTGCAAGGAGGTAACCCAGTTAGCCATGTTTTCTCCTAGTTCTTTCTGTACTAACAGGTTCTTGACGACTGGGTAAGGGACAATGACTTTCGTCCTCGATTTCAAAAAATAAGACTGTAAATTCTTGACTGCTTTAAAAACAACATAGGCTTGCTGATCTACCGCTCGGTAATTAAGTCCAGTGCCTTTGAAAGTAGAGCTCATAAAGGCAATGGGTACTTCGTTGGTTTTAGCGTTCTTTTGAGTTAGGACTGCATCATAGCAATGGTCAAAAGAAAAAGTGTAGAGCGTAAAGTCTTGCAAAAAGTTGGGGCTCATGAGAGAAGGAGCGTCTATTATGGCCTTCTTTATTGCATTAAAAGCTTGATTTTCTAAGGCTCCCCAATGATATTGGGCGTCTTTCTTAATTAGATTTTGTAAAGGTCTGACCATTTCAGAGAAATTGGGGACGAATCTCCTCACAAAGTTTATCTGGCCTAAGAAAGACTGCATAGATTTTTTAGATGTAGGAGGGGGAAGTTTTGAGATGACTTGATTCCTTTCAGGGTCAATAATCATCCCTTTGCTCGACACAATAAATCCTAAGAGTTTACCCTGTTCTACTGCAAAGATGGATTTTTTAGGATTCAAGGAAATGTCGTATTTACGACATCGCTGTAGAACTGCTCGTAAGTGAGCTAGATGATCAGTTTTGTTTTTAGAGAATACAGTAACATCAACTAAGTAAACTGCGACGGACTGATTTTTTAAGCCTCGGAAAGCAATGTCCATTGCTCTCTAGAAAGTGGCACCAGCATTAATCAATCCAAAGGGCATTTTTTGATAAGCATAGGTGCCCCACGGGGTGCGAAAGGTAGTTTTAAGTTGGTCCGGAGGAGACATCGGGACTTGGTTGTACCCCGATTAACCATCCAGTAAGGATAGCCTCTCAGAATCAGATACTTGTTGAAGGATCTGTTCCATGGGTGGGACAGGATAGTTGTCTTTATCAGACGCTCTATTAAGGTTTCGGAAATCGACGCATAGTCGGATTTCCCCACTTTTCTTCCGAATAGGGACAAGGTTAGAAACCCATTGAGTGTGCCTAACAGGGAAAATAATCTTAGCATTTAGGAGTTTATTTAATTCTTTTTTGACGGTTGGTTCAAGCTTAGGGTGCATTTTTTCAATTTTTGTTGAAAGGGTGAGGTTTGGAGTTTGATAGGAATGACATGTTGTATGATGTTAGGGTTGAAAGTTTTAAGGTCATCATACATCCATGCAAAGACATCTTTAAATTCTTTGAACAACTTAATAAATGCATCTTTTTCTTGTTCAGAACATCCTACCCCTAGATTAATGCATTGCGGATTGTCCTTAGTCCCTAATTTTACTTTTTCATATGATAATGAGGAACTATTGGTTTTATAGTTGACCGATTTTTTGAATTTATCTTGAAGATAATAAAATTTCTCTAATCTAACTACAGATTTAGGGATCAAATTTACCATGTCCGATGACGATTCAGGACTTCTCGGATTTGGTATTACCGTGAAATCGCGCAAATTGTTGTCGTGTGTGCGTTCGTCTATCACCGCGCCTTGAAAAGTTTCTTCCATATGCAGAAAGCTAATAATCTACTGATCGTCGTCGAAGACTCTCCAGTTCATGATGTTGTCGGGAACAGATGGACGGAACAACAGTTCGACGGAGAATGCATCTGGGGACAAGCCTTCTATAGGAAAGAGTTTGGAAGCTACGTTAGCTAATAGATCATCTTCAAAGTTATTCAATCTAGGAATAGAATTTATATTGAAAGCAGAAAATTTATTCATTAAATTCCATACCTTGGATTGGTAGCTTTTAAGATGCAGAGACGGACAGGGGATAGAATCTCTTACATGTCTAACCACTATTTCATAATCGCCAAAGACAGTCAAGTTTTGAATGTTCATATCTAAAGCTTTTCTGAGACCTTGTAGTAAAGCCTCATATTCTGCAGTGTTATTAGTACATTCAAATTCTAACCTACATGCAATCAATGTTTTGTTACCTGCCGGATCGATAATAACGCAACCTGCACCAGCTCCTTCTTTGGACTTTGACCTGTCAAAATAAAGAGACCAAATTTGATTTTTATCGGGTGCATGAGACTGTTGTGTGGAAGCTGCTGGCTGCATGTATGCTACTATCTCAGACTGTTGTTCTTGATTGGTGATAGCTGAAGTCTCGGCCATGAAATTCTCGAAAAAG
Source organism: Picea engelmannii (assembly GCA_009831015.1). Taxonomy (NCBI): domain Eukaryota; kingdom Viridiplantae; phylum Streptophyta; class Pinopsida; order Pinales; family Pinaceae; genus Picea; species Picea engelmannii. Next base: position 77,434 of record ML823230.1, on the reverse strand, counting down.
GTATCCATCCCTTGTACTTCAGGTGAATTAGCAGAAGGTGTAAATGGTTCGTTGGGATCGTTCAAATCTGTGACTATGAACTTAAGGTAGCGTTCACGATTTACCTTGATCTTGTTGGGCTTTCCGTTCTCTGGAAGCCATAGGTGAGACCAGTCTGTCGCGAAATAACTGTGTAGCTGCTCCGACCAGTCCCTGCTTAAAAACATACCATACACTTCTGGAATATCCACAACAATAATATCAATGACTGATGAACTTTGGGGTTAGACGATAATCTTATAAGTACGTTCTTTAGTTCGCCTATAACTTTAACACTAGTCCAATCAAGTTGTATGATTTTTAAGGTGGAGGGTTCAACTTCAACGTTAAT
>ML823230.1:48739-58963 GCA_009831015.1 Picea engelmannii | reverse complement strand
TTTGATAATTATATGCTCGGAATTGGCTTCACAAGAAGCAAAGAGGATCATTGTGTGTATTTTAAATTAATTGGTGATTATTTGATTTATTTGGTCTTGTATGTGGATGACATGTTGTTGATAGGAAACAAGAAGGAGATTATCCAAGATGTGAAAACTCAGTTGTCCTCTAAATTTGACATGAAGGATCTCGATGCTTCAAATTTCATTTTGGGCATGGAAATTAAAATAGATCGAAAAAAGAGGAAACTCTGGTTAAATCAGAGAAAATATGTCGAGACAATATTGCAGAGGTTTAATATGAAAGAATGTAAACCGGTCAAGGTTCCTATTCCTGTTGGGGTAAAGTTATCTGTGGATTAGTGCCCCAAGACACAGGAAGAGGAGGAGGACATGTCTCATGTTCCATATGCAAGTGTAGTTGGAAGTTTTATGTATGTAATGGTTTGTACTAGACTGGACATTGCACATGCACTGGGAGTTTTGAGAATGTATATGTCAAAATTAGGGAAGGAGCATTGGACAACAATAAAAATCATTTTTCAGGTATTTGCGTGGCACTGCTATATATGGATTCTACTACGAATGAAGATTGAGATTGGACGGAGTGGTGGATATACATGGATTTGTGGATCCAGACTGGTCTGGAGATCTGGATCATAGGAGATCTAGAAGTGGGTATGTGTTTAACCTGTTTGGAGGAGAAATAAGTTCGATGAGAAAAAGACAAATTGTAGTGGCACTTTCAACTAAGGAAGTTGAATACATGGAAGCCACTCATGCAAGTAAGGAAGGAGTATGGTTACAAAGATTTTTTTCAGGTATTGGGTTGGTACAACAAACTGTAAGGGTATATTGTGATAGTCAGAGGGCAATTTTTCTGGTGAAGAACCTAACTTATCATTCAAATACAAAGCATATTGATATTCAATATCACTTTGTGAGAGACATGATTGAAGAAAAAAAAGTATTATTGATGAAGGTGGACACTTTGAAGAATGTTGCAAATTCATTAACAAAATCTATGAGCACTAAGAAGTTCTCTTGGTGTAGAGGATCCATGGGCATTGTTGCCCTGGATTGTTGTCTATGTAACCCTATAACCCCTTGTATGCAAAGAAATTAACAAGTGGGAAAATGTTGGGTATGTGTTATATTCTACCTCGAGAAACATGTCACATATTTAGGTGGTTTTTCGGCACATGGTTTCTTTGTCGATGGTTTTTGTATTATTCCAGATATAAAAAGTATGCAGAACATAAATAAAATGTTAGAAATGGTAGCTAAACAACAATATAACTAGAACAACACCACAATAACACCAAAATGATATTAGAATAACACCAAAAAGAGCACTTTGATTACTCAGAGCAATGTTCACTTGCCTCTTAGAGGGGGCTACCTCCAGCAGAGTAGAGCTCTATTACAATAATATCCAAGACCACAGTTCTCATACCCTCGACTCCTATTTATACTAAATAAGTCTATCAAAAAAACATCTAAAGGAAGATCCTTATAGAAGCGAAAGATTCTATTAGGTCTTCTTACATTCAACTTATTCTTCCTTATTGGTAGGCCTTATTAATATTGACCTTTATTACATCCAAATATATTATTCTACCTATGTGAGGGGTTAGGTCCCTAACATGTCCTCACCCTTAAAAACATCCTTGTCCTCCAGGCTTGAGATGTGGAAATTGTTGCAGAATGGTAGTTGGTTCCCAAGTAGCATCTGTTGAGGTTGTATCTTTCCATTGGACCAACACTTCCTTGATGGTTTGCTGACATAGGTGAGGCTCACGCTGGTCCAAAACTGCTTCTGGTTGTAGCCAAATGGAGTCTTCTTCGTCCAACTCAGGAAGGTAGGTTTGAGTTTGGCACTTAGTTCCAATCACCTTCTTTAAGCATGAAACATGAAAAACAGGATGTAGCTTAGAATGAATGGGAAAAGCTAACTGATAAGCCACATGTCCCAAATGCTTGAGAACGGTATAAGGACCATAAAATTTGGGTGCTAGTTTCTAACAATGGTCATCCTTGAGGGAATTTTTCTTATAAGGTTGCAATCGAATAAACACCTAATCCCCTTCCACAAATAGATTTTCAGAGCGACCTTGATCTACTTGTTTCTTCATGTGATTCTGGGCCATGACCAAATTCTCTTTGAGGATACAGAGAATAGCCTCTCGAACTATAAGTGTTTGGTTCACCGCCTGGACCTTCAAGACACCTGGTAAATATGAGAGAACTGAAGGTGGATTTTTTCCATATATTGCTCCAAAAGGAGTCATGCAGGTAGTTGAATGTTATGAAGTGTTGTACCACCATTCAGCTAGTGGAAACCATTGAGCCCACTGATTTTTATTTTCTGATGCAAAACACCTCAAATATGTTTCCAAACACTTGTTGACAACTTCAGTTTGACCATCATTCTGGGGATGATAATTTGTGCTGAGATGCAATTGGGTGCCTTGTATATTGAATAGTTCTTGCAAAAAATTGCTGGTGAAAGTTGGGTCATGATTGAAACAATAGAATGTGACATGCCATGAAGCTTGAAGACCCAATCCCTGAAATTTTGAGCCACAATGGATGTTGTAAATGGGTGTTGAATAACACATAAATGAACATACTTGGAAAGGCGATCAACAGCCACCATGATGACTAATTTATTGCCAGATTTAGGTAAGCCTACAATAAAATCCATAGAGATATCTCGCCAAATAGCGGGTGGAATCGGAAGTGGTTGCAGTGTGCAAGGAGATTTGAGTGTTTATCCCTTGTTGCGTTGACACACATCACATTTAGCCACAGAATTACGAACATCATGTTTCATACCCTCCCAGAAGAAAGAATGCTTGAACCTGTCATAGGTTTTGGTAAACCCTGAGTGCCCAGCTGTGGGTGTAGCGTGAAGCTTAGAAAGTACCTTGGATTTAAGTTTTGACTGTTTACTTAAAGACAAACGACCTTTGTATAGAATCTCATCATGGAGCCAAGAGTACCTTGGGGAAACTAGAGAATTGGACTGCAATTGTTGTATCAGATGCAAACTTTTGGGATCGTGTAGCCATTCCTGGAGAATGACTTGGAGCCAATATGGTACAATGAAGGAGAGAGAAAAAAGGGACCCTTCATCTTCATATTTTTGGGAAAGTGCATCCACAACCACATTGTATTTTCCTTTCTTATAAATGATCTCATAATCATAGCCAAAGAGCTTAGTCACCCATTTTTGTTGCTCTCGGGAGGAAATGCGTTGTTCCAAAAATACTTGAGGCTTTGATGATCTGTCTTAATTTGGAAGTGCTGCCCCAATAGATAAGGGCACCAAAGATCATTGGCATGAAAATAGCCAACATTTCCTTTTCATAGATTGATTTGCCCAAATTTCTTTCAGATGGTTGTTTGTTGGTAAAGGCCAAAGGTCGACCTTCTTGCATAAGGATAACGCCAATTCCTTTTCCAGAAGCATCACATTCTAGGACAAAGGTATTTGTGAAATCAGGAAGTGCCAGGACTGGAGTGGTTCAAATGGGCATCTTCAAGGTTTGAAAAGCTTGAGCATGTGTTGGTGTCCAGGTGAAATAATTCTTTTTAAGGAGTGTTGTGAGAGGGGCCACAATCTTTCCATAGTTCTTAACAAACTTGCGATAATAACCCATTAAACCTAGAAATACACGCAATATTTTGAGAGTATTTGGGTGAGGCTAGTCTTGCATAGCTTCAATATTTTTAGGATCCACCTTGATGTCGTGCTTGCCAAAACAATTACCCAAGTATTCGACTTCTGAGATGCCAAAAGAACATTTATATTGTTTCAAGAAAATTTGGTGCTAAGAGAGTAGATGGAGAACTCGATCTGCATGAGCAAGATGGTTTGTCTAGGTTTTTCTATAGATGAGGATATCATCAAAGAAAACTAAGACAAAATGATGGAGAAAAGGACGGAAGACATTATTCATGAGGCATTGGAAAGTGGAAGGAGCATTACACAAACCAAAGGGCATGACCAAAAACTCATAGTGGCCCTCGTGATTTCTAAAGGCAGTCTTAGGAATGTTTTCCTCTTTCATACGTATCTGGCGATAGCCAGAATGAAGATCAAGTTTAGTAAAGAACTGGGTGCCACTCAATTCATCAAAGAGGTTATCAATGAGAGGAATGTGAAATTTGTCTTTAATGGTGAGTTTGTTGAGAGTGCGGAAATCAGGACACATGCGCCAATAATCTTCTTTCTTCATGACCATGACCACCAAAGAAGAGTAGGGGCTTGTACTAGGGTAGATAACACCTACATTAAGCAGTTCTTGAACCATTTTCTCAATTTCATTGTTTTGGGAAAAGGGGTGATGATAGGGATGGATATTGGGAGGAAGGCTTCCTGGAACAAGGGGAATGGAATGATCATGAATGCCACGAGAAGGAGGGAGTCCCTAGGGAGTGGAAAAAACCACCTGATGTTTAGAGATGATGGATTGGAGGTCTTGCAGCACAGAGGGTGTCTCAATTTCTTGTATGGTATGGATTTGGGCAATAACACATGAATGACATTTTTTTACTAATGATCTCAAGGTAACCGACGGTGATTCCTTGGAACTTATATTGCTGGCCCTTCTGGTCGAATTGCATGGTTAATTCATTAAAATCCATGAGAATGGGACCCAAAGTCCTTATCCCATCTTCACCCAACACAATGTCACAAACGCCTATGTCGATAGAAAACATATGAGATTTAAGGTGGTAGTCACCAATTTGGAGATGCATATTTTCACAACGCCCTCCACATTTCATGAACCCGCCATTCACAATCATTATTTGGAAATTATTGATTGCACAGATATAACAATTAGTTTCTTGGGCAATGCGGCGATGAATTAAATTATGAGTTCTTCCACTATCAACAAGAATGATAACCTTCCTATGCTTAATGTAGCCAATTAGTTTGAGGGTTTGGGGAGCAAAGAAGCCAATGAGAGAATTTAGGGAAATGACCGGTTCTGCTTTGGGAGGGTTTGAGGGAGGCGAAATGTTGGTGGCTTCAAATGACTCAGACACAAGGGGAGCTTCAACATCCTCTTCCAAAACATCCTCTGAGATGGCCATAAAAATATTTTTTTCTTTACACTTGTGTCCCAGAAAATATTTGTCATCACAATTATAACAAAGGCCTTTGAGTTGGCGTTCATCAATTTTTGCCCTGGTCAATTTTTGGATATTTAATGGAGTAGAAGGGGGGGGTAGGATTTACTGGTTTAGTGCGAGGAATAATGGAGGGTTTATGGTTTTGATAAGAGACAACTTGTTGTGCTTCCTTAGCTCATTTAGTAGCCTCCATGCAACTCTGTGGCTGATCCATGAGGACATGGGCATGAATCTCATCCTTGTGGCCACTGATAAAACATTATTGGAAAAAAGCATCAGACATGCCCTCTATACAAAAATCTAGTTACTCAAAAGAAACTATAAAGTCTTACACTATTTCAACTTTGACAAATGACCTAAATGGTTGGTGTTAGTGTCAAATCATTCATAAAGCTCTTCCACAAATTTTGTCCAAGAAACATACCCTTGACGGGCAGTTTTTCTCCATTGCCACCATTGCCAACATTCTTGATCTAGGATAACACCATACCAAAGTTTAGCCAAGTCATCTGTAATGTCGTACAAAGAGAAATAATGTTCCATTTGAGTTACCCAACCAGTGAGATCTGAGCCATAAAATTTGGTCACATCCACCCATGGAAGACGTAGGTCACGCTAAAAGTGATGGGACTGAGAGGAAGTTTTAGCTTCAGTATGAAAAGGTGGGTCAGATAAAGGGGGATCTACATGGATATGCATCTTGGGGTAGATCATCGAAGTGACAGATTCAAGCTGGGTAGTCATGTCTTGTTTGAGGTCTTCTTTGAGTTTCACGATTGAGGTGACGATGGAGGAATGCTTGTTTAATTGATGGAGGAAATATTGGCACTGAGCTATCTCACTTCTTGTTGGGTCTCTGTGAAATTAGATTGCAATGTATTGAAGAGATCTTCCAAGTCTCGGCTACGGGTATGGGCCATGATGATGAGGGAAACGAAAAGGGGCGGGTGGGGTCAAATTTTTTGCTGAAAAATGATAGGTATGAATATGATAAGGGAGAAGAGATAAATCCAATGGAATAGGTATCAAATAATGGTGCAAAGATTTCCAAACTTATACTTTAGTCTGAAGAATACTACAGTGATGAAATGCCCAAATGGAAGAAATTTGTAGTGATTCGACAACTCGAACATAGTTGTGTGGCAATAGATCTTGTCTGTTTTATTTTTTGTTTCCATCCCCAAGGGTTAGGTATTCAAGGTTTCTATAGACAAGGGGTTTCCCTGTGCTATAGCTCTCTAATATACATGTGAGGTCCAACAGTAGTACTCGACCGAATATCTCAGGGCACCAACTAATGAGGCTAGACCATGCCCTTAGTCGTACTACCCGAGTACCCAGGTACTAGAGAGTATTTTACCGAGTGTTGTTCTCGGTGGAACTATAGCAGTCATCTGGTTGATCAGTTTATCTAAAGAGGGCTTCAGGAAATCTAGGTCGATCCATATATAGGTGTTTTCTGATGCACTACCACTCGAAGGGGTACCAACAGGGGTTACAAGGGTGGCCAACAGATGTGCGCTTAAGTACCACATGTATTTCCTGTGTGTATGAATCCCTCAACCATGGGTTTATGCACATAACAACAGATCTATGTAGCTTAAAGACATCAGAATACGTCTCTACCCTGAAAAAAATTAAACCACAATTTTATGTCGAGGAAAGTGCTCTGATACCACTTGTAATATTCCAGATATAAAAAGTATGCAGAACATAAATAAAATGATAGAAATGGTAGATAAACAACAATATAGCCAGAACAACACCACAATAACACCAAAATGATATCAGAATAACATTAGAAAGAGCACTTCCATTACTGAGAGCAATGTTCACTTGCTTCTTCGAGGGGGAAACCTCTAGTAGAGTAGATCTCTATTACAATAATATCCAAGACCACAGTTCTCATACCCTCGACTCCTATTTATACTAAATATGTCTATCAAAATAACCATCTAGAGGAAGATAATTCTAGAAGCAAAATCTTCTATTAGGCCTTCTTACATTCGACTTGTTCTTCCTTATTGCTAGGCCTTATTAATATTGAGCTTTATTACATTGAAATATATTATTCTACCTACGTGAGGGGTTAGTTCCCTAACAATTTTATATTTTCGGTTAAGGAATTAGGGTTGTTGATTAATCCAATTCATTGGGTTAGGGTTTTGGATGTCATTGGATCCTACATGTATATTGTATTGTAAACAATGTAGCACAATGAATGAATATAAAATATGTTGGTTTTCCCGATTTGGGTTGCCAGGGGAAAAATCTATGTGTAATGTTTGTATTTTCCATTGTATCTTTTCTGTTCTTTTACTGAAAATCTCTTTGCAGTAAATATTGTACAAGGTTAAAATCTACAAAACTAAAGTTGTCAACAAGTGTTTGGAAACATATTTGAGGTGTTTTGAATCAGAAAGGCAAAATCAGTGGGCTCAATGGTTACCACTAGTTGAATGGTGGTACAACACTTCTTACCATAGAACTACCTGCATGAGTCCTTTTGAAGCGGTATATGGACAAAATTCCTTTCATTTCTCTCATACTTTCCAGGTGTCTCAAAGGTCTAGGTGGTTGACCAAACACATACAATTTTAGAGGATATTTTCTGTACCCTCAAAGAGAATTTGGTCATGGCCCAGAATCACATGAAGCAACAAGAAGATCAAGGTCGCTCTGAACATCAATTTGCAGAATGAGATCATGTGTTTCTTCGACTGCAACCTTACAAGAAAAATTCCCTCAAGGCTGACCATTGTCAGAAACCAGCGCCTAAATTTTACAGTCCTTATATCGTTCTCAAGAGTGTGGGACAGGTTTCCTATCAGTTATCTTTGCCCAATCATTTTAATCTCCATCATGTTTTTCATATTTCCTGCTTAAAGAAGGTGATTCTAACTAAGTGCCAAAATCAAACCAACCTTCCTGAGTGGGTTGAAGAAGGCTCAATTTGGCTACAACTGTTGTAACAAATACTGAAATTTTTGCTTTCGGTAACTTAGGAGAGATTTTTTTTTATAGTGTTTAACTATCGAAAGTGTAGATGTGAGAAAATGACCATTCGTCTGTCACACGCATCACTGAATGTTCGCTACTTGTCATCTTCAGTCAAATAACATCGAAATCAGCTCCAAATGCCACAAAAGTACAATAGTCACAAGCCAACTCACGAAAAATCCAAAGACAACGTTCATGTGAAAATCAAAGAAATGTACCATCTATTCGAGTCTTGAGTCACAAGGAAAATGAATGGAAGCATTGGCAGTTGAACGACCACATACAACGAGCATTAAGCCACATGGAGAAAAATCTCAAGAGTTCAGGGTTTTTGGCCATCGGGGATTTGGCCGATGTAGATATTTTAATAACTACAACCCCGATCCTCGAATTCACTAAAGTATTAAAGGATAATCTGGGTAAATTAAAGAATAAGAAAGATTAATGTTGACAAGTCTCATCGTGATTTCGTGACTCGAGCTACCTTCATGCTTTAAGTTTCAAGTTTGCAATTTCTGAAACCCCGAAAGCCCATGTTTTAATCGTTCTTAATCATAAATCTAAATTTTTTTTAACTGTTAATCAATCCTATTGCAATTTCATGATTCGGGATTTCTCGCGTCAAGTATTATCGAAGTCCCAACACTTAAATCCACGAAAGGTTAAAGATTAATTGCTTATCACGATTAATTAAGAGATTAAGATAGATGATTATCATCTAATTAATCCCATCGTGATTTCGCAATTTGTGATTCCTTGCATGTAATAACTCTTGAAGACATGATACCCAAAACCGCGAAACCCGAAAACCCAAAATCGGGACTCCAGTCATATGCAAAAAATGGCCTTGGGAAAAAAACCATTTTTCTCAACCTTGGGGAGGCCATTTTCTGTGTTCGAATAGTCGATAGACATATATACCTCCTAATATTTCCATTGGTGTCTTTAGAATTTCATTTGGAGCTTGGGAAGGCAGTCAAAATTCCCCCGCAAGATGACGTTTGTTTTCAGAAATGTGTCGTTTTTTACTATGTCGAGTCATCATTTTCAAATGATGATTCTGAGCGACTGGAGGATCTTTTTGAGAAACGGTCGGAGGTTTTTGTACCTAACACATCGAATATAAAAATACTCTCTCAAGTTTCCTACAAGTGTCACATATTGGGAGAATACAATTCATCTCCGAGCCCTAATTTTCTGATCTCATATTTTCCTGTTTTGACACATGTTTGTAAAATGCAGATATGAGGAAAATGAAAACGGATCTCAGGGAACTGAGAGAGGTTTTTGCTCAGAAACAAAAGAGACACAAAAGAATCTTTCATTTTATGCACATATATCATGATTCGAGAGATACAAAGCTATAACCGAAGCCTCATTTCTCAGCAGTTTGGCCCATCTTCTATGGCCGTTAGTTTCAAGAATTGATTGTAACTGGTTTTTTGGGAGGATTTTCGACCTCAAGACCTATATGAGGCATATTTGTAACATCGAATAGGAGGGGGCGGGGGGGGGGAAGAGATAGGAGTAGTACTCCTGGTTTGTATCTTTCATTTTCATTTTAATGAAAGATTGCATAAGCATGTTTTATCCATATAAGAGATTCTTGTGATGTTGCTTGCAGAGTTTGTCCATTTTCTTAGTTTCAATATCACTCCATCTATCTTTTCTTCTCGATTTGTAATTGTTTTGTAATAGAATTCATCCTTTGTTAGATTATCTTTTGCATAATGGTTATAGGTTGTTTCTTGTATAGGTCAAGGTTCAAAATTCGCCCTTTGCTAGATGCTCTGTCCCAACCATCTCTTTCCACTGATTTGTGCTTGGAATTCACTCATCACTAAGTGCTCCTTGTGTATTGATATGTTTTCTCTTTATTCTACTGCCATACTTTTATAAATCCTTCTCTTTGTAATAAGCTTCCATCTCACCTCTACTCCATGGATTTCCATTGCTGAAACACTCTTGTTATTTGCTTGATCATTTGACTCCATGCCCAATGGACTACCACCTGGTCCAACCCATCAACCCTAAAAACCTTAAAACATTCTATTACCCACATATCTTCCCATTGTTAAT
>ML823230.1:20888-39220 GCA_009831015.1 Picea engelmannii | reverse complement strand
GGTTACAAAGGTTTATGGAGGAATTGGAAAAGAAGCAGGAGAACAACAGGTTGTACTGTGACAGTCAGAGTGCCATTCACCTTGCAAAGAAATCAACCTTCCATTCAAATACTAAGTATATATAGTTGAGGTACCACTTAATACGATCTGCCTTGGAAGATGGACAATTGAAGATGGAAAAGATACACGCTAGCCAGAATCTTGCAGACATGTTAACAAAGGGAGTAACCAGGGAGAAACTGAGTTCTTGCTCAGTTTCAGTTGGTCTTCAAGAATGAAGATGAAGATGAGAATTTTTCCAGGTCCAAGAAGGTTCAGAGTCCAGGATATACAACAGCAGTGGAGTTTTTGAGATCAGTCTCCAAGTGGGAGATTGTTGGTTGTGGAGCCTGATTATCTTCCTGATTTATAGGTCTTTTACTTTTAGCCGTGTTTATACCCCATGAAGTATTTACACCCCAGAAGTATGTACACTCTTCCACGCGGGGGAATGCAGAGGGGGGGTACCCCCTCTGCGAGGTCTGGGGAGCCTATCCCCCTGGCTAGGGGGTCTGGGGGCAAGCGGGCCCGGGGGCAAGCGGGCCCCCAGCGGGGGTTCAGGGGTAGCATCCCTCGATGGGGGTTCAGAGGCGAAGCCCCCGAAGAAAAAATTGCCTTATAAAAGTATATTGTAATTTCATTGTAAATCTGGACCATTCATTATAAGGTCACAGATCTAACGATAGAGATTATGTTAGGGTACTTTTCCCTAGAAGGCAAACCTCTTTTATGAGGGAAATGTATTGTAGCTATGGTTGATGGTGAATATTGTATTCTAAGAGAGGAGACTGTGAGAGAAAGAAGAGGAAGTTACAACGGGTTTTGCTATAGGTTCTATCCCTTCATTTGTTGGATAATAATAAAGGAAGGACCTGGAAATTTCTCTAGTGGACGTAGCCCACACTGAGTGAACCATGTAAATCTATGTCTCTCTTGTATTGTGTGTCTTCTGTGTTTTGTTTCTGCATTTGTTTTATTTTACTGCGTCGCGGTCCTGTTTTTTTTCTAACATGGTTGTGGGTGTGTTGTGGTCGGCAAGCCCAGCCACTTTACGACCTCTACTGAGATGAGGTTCTTCTAGCTACCACTGTGGACAATGAACTGCAATGGGGAACCGCTTACCCACATCTTGGAATGGAAGAGACACTCTGCCTCCTCTGGATCTTCTGGTTCCTCCTTCTGGATCTTCATGGTGTCAACGGTGGCATTAGGATCCACATTGATAATCTGCTTCCCCCTATCATTCCCCTTGTCGGGTTCTGATTCAAAGTTGGAGCATGCATCCGATTCAGAAGCCTTCAACATGGATACCAGTGACTTATTGGCCCGACACTCACTTGTGTTGTGAGTGGAACTCTTATGGAACTCACACCACTTCCCCATGTCTTTTTTTGGCTTCGTGGTGTTGTTCTTTGCTTGTGTCTTTGACGTGTTATCTTGGGCCACCTCACCTTGGCTTGGTCCTTTGTTCTGCGATTTGGGGGTACCTTTCCCTTGCTTCTGATTTGCAGACCCAAAATCTCTCTTTTTCTGTTTGAACTTCTGCTCAATCTTGGCAGCATATCGGTATGCCACACCAAGCGAGGAGATGTTGAGGAACTCCATTTCCTCCTGAATGTATCTGTGCAGACAACTGCGGTACTTTAACACCAAATGTTTCTCTGAATCTTTGATACCCAACTTTGTGCATAGGGAATGAAACAGATTCGTCATCTCATGCACATCTTGGTCCCTTTGYTGCCGCAACGTAGTCCATTATATSTATTTTTCCTCATAGCTCCCCACGGAATAACATTTTTCCTTGAGGGTGTCTCGGAAAKAATTCCAAGTGGGTGTGGCCGAGAATAGAGAGGGTTCCTCCTCACCCTGTTKCTCCAAGTAGGTTTCCCACTAGTCCTTGACATGGGGGGWGACTTTGAGGAGTGCAAAAATAATCCTTTCTCAGTCGAAAAATTCATGAATCGAGAAATGTCCTTCTAATAGATTCAACCATCTATCTATGGCATCTGCATCTATTTGGCCCTCAAATATGGGAATGTCAAAGTTTACTTGTACCTTAAAAGGAGTGGCGCATCCAGAGTGGTTGTTGGATGTCGATGCGCCACTAGTGGGAATCCGTTGAAGAATCTGGGCAAAGTTATCCATCATCGTGTTCCTTTGTTTCTTGAGGGACTCCTTGAGCAACATTTTGATAGGATCTCCTACTCCCTCATCTTTCTTTACTTCCCCCATGGGCGGTCGTCGGGGTTTGCGAGACTGGTCTTGCAAAGGTTCAACCAGATCGAGACCCAACTTTGACATACTATCTCCGTTTGATGCACATGATACATCGTTAGAAATATCTATCCAAGGACTACACTGCTGACAATGAATATCGAGTCTAAAACAGACTCATATTCACCGGACCATTCATGCCCAAAAAATGTAGTTTAGGGCCTCAAAACAGCTCCAGAAGTTCAGGACTCGAAGAACTGCTAAAAATAGTAAATTGTGCTACAACTAAGGAAACTAAAAAAATGAAAGAAACGATGGTGTGGGTCCAAGTGGAATAGGCAGGTGGCCACCAATATCCACCTGGATCAATATGGGGCACTCAATTTTTTATTTCCGACTTCTTGAAGTCTGAATTTCAAAATTGTAAGTACCTTCTCCCAGGGCATGTTTTAAAATTTGCAGCTGCTCCTCTCATTGTTTTTCTCAAAGATGGAAGTATAATTAAGTTAGTTAGTCAGATACTCGGTTGGTTGATTTGGAAGTTTTCCTATGCTTGAACGAAGCAGTGATATCAGTTAGAGTAGGTGATGTATATAAATAGCTTGACTTTGAGCACTAGAGTACAACAATGGTTTTCAGTATGTTTTCAGTTTAGTTTGGAATCTAGTATGGTTTTTTTTTAAAGCATTACGACTCCATAGCCCAATGAATGCATAAGCGGTTTTTTGTTTCGGAAAGGTGCAAGCGACAAAGTTCAAAGTTTGATAAGGATGATTTTAGGTCACCCAATGGATGAAGGCACGTGGTCTACTGTTCTTGGTGCTTTGCAAGAAAACACCATCCCTAGATGGAGCCTCTGTTGTATCAAATATTGAAATTTTGGCTTTCGGTAACTTAGGAGAGAAAAACTTTTATAGTGTTTAACTATCGAAAGTGTAAATGTGAGAAAATGACCATTCATCTTTCACACGCATCACTGAATGTTCTCTACCTATCATATTCAGTCAAATAATGCCTAAATCAGCTCCAAATGCCACTGCAGTACAACAGTCACAATCCAACTCACGAAAAATCCAAAGACAGGGTTCATGTGAAAATGAAAGAAATGTGACTCAAGGCTCGAACAGAAAGAAATAACTACAACCCCGATCCCCGAATTCACTAAAGTATTAAAGGATAAGATGGGTTAATTAAAGAATAAGAAAGATTAATGTTGACAAGTCTCATCATGATTTCACGACTCGGGTTGCCTCCGTGCTTTAAGTTTCAAGTTTACGATTTCTGAAACCCCGAAAGCCCATGTTTTAATCATGCTTAATCACAAAGCTAAAAGTGTTTTAACTATTAATCAATTCCCATCGCAATTTTGCGACTTAGGATTTCTCACGTCAAGTATTATTGAAGTCCCGACACTTAAATCCATAAAAGGTTAAAGACCAATTGTTAATCATGATTAATTAAGATATTAAGACAAATGATTATCGCCTAATTAATCCCATCATGATTTTGCGATTCGAGATTCCTTATATGTCATAACTCTTGAAGACATGATACCCAAAACCCCGAAACCCAAAAACTCGAAATCGGGACTCCAGTCATATGCAAAAAACGACCTTGGGAAAAAAACCATTTTTCTCAACCTTGGGAAGGCCATTTTATGCATTCCAATAGTCGATAGACATCTATAGATCCTAAGATTTCTAGTGGTGTCTTCATAATTTCATTTGGATCTTGGGAAGGTAGTCAAAATTCCCCCGCAAGATGAGGTTTGTTTTCAGAAATGTGGCATTTTTTACTGTGTTGAGTCATCATTTTCAAATGATGATTCTGAGCGACTAGAGGATCTTTTTGAGAAACGGTCAGATTCTTTTGTGCCACTCTCTTATTTTTCCTACAGGTCTCATAGATTGGGATAATAAAATCCATCTCTGAGCCCTAATTTTCAGATCTCATATTTTCCTGTTTTGACACATGTTTGTAAAATACATATATGAGGAAAATGAAAATGAATCTCAAGGAATTGAGAGAGGTTTTTGCTCAGAAAAAAAAGAGACACAAAATTATCTTTCATTTTATCCACATATGTCACGATTCGAGAGATACATAACCATAACCTAGCCTCATTTCTTAGCCGTTTGGCCCATCTTCTATGGTCCTTAGTTTCAAGAATTGATTGTAACTATTTTTTGGGGAGGATTTTCAACCTCAAGACCTATATGAGGAATCTTTGTAACATTGGATAGGAGGGGGAGAAAGAGACAGGAGTAGTAATCCTAGGCTGTAGCTTTCATTTTCAGTTTAATTAAAGATTGCAGAAGCACATTTTATCCATGTCAAAGATTCTTGTTATGTTGCTTGCAGAGTTTTCTTAGTTTCAATATCACTCCATCTATCTTTTCTTCTCGATTTGTAATTGTTTTGTAATAGAATTCATCCTCTGTTAGATGCTCTGTTCCATAATGGTTATAGGTTGTTTCTTGTAGAGATCAAGGTTTAGAATTCGTCCTTTGCTAGATGCTTTGTCCCAACCATCTCTTTCCATTGATTTATGCTTGGAATTCACTCATCGCTAAGTGCTCCTTGTGTATTGATATGTTTTCTCTTTATTCTGATGCCATACTTTTATAAATCCTTCTCTTTGTGATCAACTTCTTATATCTCTCCTCTGCTCCATGGATTTCCATTTCTAAAACACTCTTGCTATTTTCTTGATCATTTGACTCCGTGCCCAATGCACTACCTCCGGGTCCAACCCATCAACCCTAAAAACCTTAAAAGTTTATGTTACCCACAGATCTGCCTATTGTTAAGCTTATTAGATATCCTATCATGACATATATTTGAGAGATCCCTATCAGGTTGGAAGGGGCACCTTATAATCAAAAGTGGTTCGTGGTTATCTCAAAATTTTCCTGCACGCAACCCAAATAAAGTTTTGAGTGATAACTTATTTTTTCATTTAAAATGTGCTAAGGCTTGGATCTATTACATCCTAGAACCAAATCTTGTGACAACAACAACCACAAGCAATTTTGGACCAGCTTGAGCGTCATTTGCATCAAGAAACCATAAAAGAAGTGTTAGTCTAGTGGAAAGATACAACTCCAACAAATGCCACTTGGGAACCAGCTAACATTCTGCAACAATTTCCTCATCTCAAGCCACCCCCATCTTCAATAAATACCTTCATCAGGATCAAGATGAGGCCTGAAACCCATGAATTCTCAGACAGTTCTATATGAAGTTTTCAAGTCAATATCGATGTCTCAAGGCCAAGTAGATCTTCTTCTCTGACCAATACAGATGCTTTCGGTCTTTGGTGTAACTCCTCTTCATCGCTCCATATTCAATGTGACCTAGGGCCATGAACATACTCAATTGTGCGATTGCGGGCATGACCAAGGGTGGTTTGAAAGAAAACCACTTTTGTCCCCATAATTCACCATGAACCGCCACATGTCCCTTTCCAAAAACCACGGTTCTGATTGCGGCCCGCCCTTGAAATTTTAAAATGTGCACACATTTCGACCACGCAAAGGAGCATGACTGTTGATATTGTGATCCAAGATGAGGCTTCCTGATCAACATCTCAGCTTTGGAACTTTAGATCGATGGATCACATCTTCCTTCATTGAATCAACAGTTGAGATTTGCTTTTCAAATCAGCCTTCAGGAATTTCAATTCTCAAACCACATTTCCCTCTAAGAAAAACCTTCAGAGTTGAGGATCTGAGGACGTGTGGAATTATGGATTTGGACGGTCGAGATCCACTTTAGGTCTTCGGAACTTCGAGAAAATCAAAACTCAAATCTATCTTACTTCTCCATGTGCTTTTACCCGGAGCTATGGATCTGATGAGACATCGCTCTAGTTGATCAACGACTCAGATCCATTTTGGGCCTTCGGAACTTCAGTCCTTCGATATTTCTAAGTACTTCTCATTTAAAATATCCTGAAGCTTGTTTTCCTGAAGGCTTGGATCAACTTCCACCTATCCCCTTTAAGATCAACGATTCGTATTCACTTCGGGGCCTTTTGTTTTTGCACTATACTTTGTGTCAGTTTTCACTCCTGAACATTCGTGAGTCGTTGATCTGGACTATTCCCGGAATCTTCACCGCTGAAATATTAAAATTGTATTTTGCTCATTCTTCAATATCGAAACAGACTATTTAATAAATCTGCGCTTTGTGTTCATGGTTGCAACATGCACGATGAAGGATTTGGACAACTGGTTGCGAGCTACAAAAACAGGGAGACCAGGGCGCACAAATGAACAAGGGAAAACATAAAATGATTTTGTCAGCCGAAGGGGGAAAAAATTCAAGACTCGGTCTCTGAAAAGGATAGAGATAGGGAAAAACTACATACTTTGGTAGAAACCACAAACCCATAGGACTATGACAAGTTTATGTGATAACACTATATAGACACGGTCCTCCCTTTTGGCATCAATGTCACGAACATGACAGAAATGAGAATAAGAGAAGAATATTTCCCCTCCCCAAACCATATCAAACAATAAAATGCATGCTGGAAAGAGAAAGTTAAGAACCTACATCTCATTTTCCTATCATGTCAACAAGCCATATCAAGAAAGAAGAATTATTCAGAAAGCTTATCGAAATAGACTTAGCTATAAGTACCAACGAGGTCCAAGATCCCAATGTAATCCCCAACTCCTTTTCCTTAACCAGCCAAGACTTCGATGAAAAAGTTGATATTTTTAAGGGGTTGTCTTTAGAAAAATTTCACGGCATCCTTGAATATGGTGAAGATGACATGGAACTAACTAGTGGACTATTCGGTACAAAATGAATAAATTGAACAAGCTTTGCGTAATCTTTCTATCGATCTAAGGGAATTAGAAAGCGATCTTTTCAACATAAAAATATGGCATGAGATCAATGTGGCCCCCATGAGAAGATACATTAAAGAATGGCTCCGAAGAGCAATCGACAAGCTCATTGACGAAGGGAAACAAGTGGTTGGCATGATTCCAGTAATCGTTGACAAGAGCAATAAAAAGGCATCAGCAAGAAAATAACAAAGGGAGAAGAGATACCATCATATTAATTCTATACTAATCACATCCTGGTTTTTTTATCAATCCATTTATTCTACCTCTTTAAATAGAAATGTCTAACCAAAGACAATTACCTTCCAATTTCTTCTTTTCAGGTCTTGCTCTCTACCGTTTCCCACTTCTTTCTACAATCCTATTTCTTGTTCTTATTTCTTTTATGGTCCGCGGGAGCCCCAATCCTAGTCTATATGACAAACACATTTAAATTTCGAGGAATATGTAACATACATTATTATTTTTTGATAAATTTCAAAGAAAACTACTTCGGGAACAATATCGACGGTGCCTTGTAACCTTGTTTTCGAAATGAAAAGTTAGTTCTCTTTATGCATGTCGATCATCTTATTTTATTTTTATGTACTCATAAATTTTTATCTTAAACTATGTTGGATGTCAAGAAATTGTGTTTATTTAATTTGAATGTTTAATGTGTGTGATTCCTGGTCCTATTTTCCAGGAACCTTTATTTCAAAAAACAAAAAAAAAAAACATTTTCTATCGTTTTGTATTTCTTTAAGTCATTATGACAAAAATTCTCTAAGTTCCACATTTGAACTATACACGCCCCAGGAAAAACTTAAAGAGGAGTACCACATCTATAAAAATGCAATAGGATTGACATCCTCATTAGGTTGTCGTTTCGATCCTAACAGATTCAAGGGTCAACATACTTGTAAATACATCTGCAAGAATATTCGGAGAAATAGAAACCTTCAAAAAAATTTATCATTTCCAAGAAAACAATCAACTGGATAGACATGTTAGAAATATACCAACTGGTACTATAATGAACTGTCATAGGAATCTTACAAATATTTATGGTCTCACAAATATTTCAGTTGGATAGGCATGTTACAAAGACGCCCTCTTCCTGGAGAGAAATTGCAAGCAAACCTTTGTAAAGTGGAGTTGTTGCTCACGAAAAAAAGTTTCACGAAAGGGCATCTTCCTCTGTCTGGACACCTTATTTTCACACAGTTTAAATTAACTTCAATGAGCTCAAAACTCGTGTAAATAAACAATCATTTTAGGTGTTTGTTAATATATATAAAAAACTAGCAAACATAGAGGTCACACAAGAAGATAAAAGAATCTTCGACACTGGACACATTTTCAAAAAATATATATATTTGTTTCTCTGCCACCACATATAACTTTATTTATCCTAACGCATATAGAGACAAACAAGCAAAATGATCTATTTAATAGATTTAAATGGATGTTGATTACTTTGTCCATGGGAAAAAAGAAATAAGTGACGATGAAAATTGTACTTAACTCTAAATATTGGGATGAAAGTCAATTGGAAGTATACATAGATCATTATAAATGAATTTAATAAATACATTAAAGAGATAAAACCTACAATCTATGAATGGAAATTTCGAACATGGCAAGTCAGACTCCAACAATATATCAAGTTACACGTGATGGAGATATCTATGCTTTTTAGTAGCTATTTGTCGTGCTACTGGTAATAGGAAAAATTACATAATTAGAATGAGAATACTTTCAAAAACTAAATGGTTTCAATGCCAAAATTTCTCTATGAGATTAACACTCGGGTGTCTTCTCTTTCCGAAATGAATGTGAGCACTCAATCAGTTTCCACTATGCCATTTGGGCAACCCTGGAACTTGAGTGTCCCTGCTAAATTTTTATCGACCTGCCAATTTTAGAACTCCCCTGGCCATATTTAGCGATGGAACAAATTTCTCACAAAGTGACTTTCTCACTAATTACTTGTTAACCCGATATTAATATAATATTATCATTAACTAATTAGGGAATTCGGGACTCGGACTCTTCGGGGCTCCAGGCTTCGAGGGAACTATGTTTTCTTTCTTGAAGGAAAACTCCTGGAGTGACATTCTCCCAGATTCATGTAGCAGCCTGACGTCTTATGGATGGTGTGTCGCACAGTGCCACGTGTCATTTTCTGTGTGGATACCACCTACATTGCCTGCTTCTTGCCATGTGTCTAAGATAATTTCCATGTGTCTTTGCTACTTTGGGATTCTCATTCTCTCACGGTCCCCCCATACCTATGAATTTATTCCCATTCCAACCCAGCAGGGACTACGCTGCCATGCAACACTTGTTTTAAGGATTGTGACTGGTATTTTCATTCTTTGCATATATATAAAACTACTTATATATGTATAGTTTTTTCCCTTTATAAATATATTATTTACATGATATTATGTATAAATACATTATTTAAATGATATTTATTCTAAGCACCTTCGCAACTCCTCTTCACAGTCTATGTGGAGCTTAATACACCCACATGAAGGAATTGTCGCTAAATTGAATACAATCAATCTAGCCAATCGATTGTAAAATTAATGGGATGGAAAAGAATTATAATAAAATTTATTTTCTTTATTTTTAATTTCAAGCACATCATGTGTCCAGTTGTATTATATTTATTTTTAGGTGGTTTTTAAAAACATTTTTGTTTCTTGGTTTTGATGGAAAACTTTAATAAGCCATATAAAATTTTATTTCACTTTGCAACACAAAAAATGTTGATCTGTCAGCATGTACAAGATTTTGCCATCTTCATGGAATCTACTTTATCCTATTGAACTCTACTTTGATATGTACACAGATTACTTTGAGTCGAAGATTAGAGTGGGGATTTAAAGGATTTCTGAAACATATTTATTTTCAACGAGGCACTCCATCGTCCTTGAGCCCTAGGACTATACTTTCTGCACTAATGAGACTTATCCTACTGTTGACGATTAATTTTTGCCGCAAAGTGTTTATAAATCCTATTATTATAAAATCTAAATAATACTAGTAGGTGGGACCCCCTTGTAGATTGGAAATCAGGTTTGGTGCTTATTTGATGTTATGCTACTATTCGAAACTGCTTACATGGTGATATAATCTTGGTTTATTGGCGATTGAGAAGGAATGTTGTGTTTTTCTGCTGCTCTAGGCTCAAGTTTTGTTTTACAACGGCCTATGTTATCCTATTTATCAAGGCTATCTGTTGGGATCTATTACTAGTAGATCTACATAATAAACATGTTAGCAACAACATATACAAGAAATTGGAAAGAAATGAAAGAAATGCAAAGGGGATAATTTAAACTATGCTATATGCTACTCTTCATGCATTGAATTTTAATGGTCATTATTTAAACCTAGCAATAAGCTAATGGTTAGCGATTTGTTGAGTCATATGAGACATGGTTGATTTATGTTATGACATAAGTTAGAAATGTGATATGGTCATGCTACTGGTGATGGTTTTGATACATGGTTTACTTAATCGAATTATATAGTTGATATGTATTATGGTCAAGTTGGAAATGGAAGGTATGATGTGGATGGCATGTTTGAAAAGTAATAGATGCCAATTCCAATGCATGGTTTAAATGAATGGTTAATGGGCTAATTGTTGGTGTGTACTAGTGAATTAATTTACTGTGGGTGGAGGTGACGTGCATTTACTACATGCCACCCTTACTCCTTCCATTGGCCGCCACCCTAGTTGGGCTATTGATTGACCTTGTTGTTGTGGTTATGCTCTGATTTTCAAGCGAGGAGGAACCACTCGGCCAACTCGCGTTTAAATTTCTTGGATTATAGGTATGTCTTTTTTTGGTAATCCATGAATCTTCTGTATTTATGAAAGGTATATTGGCTTGAATGTATGGGTTGCGCTTTCCTTGAGTATTGCAACTATGTAAAATTGTGGTTTTTAGAATGAAGTGTTGATGGTTTTCTCTGCAATGATGTTAAAGTCACAATGTTATTGTTCATCCTGGGTGTTAGCAGCCATAAAGGCTCTCTATCATCCTTGTTGGTTTAGTTGGAGGGTTTCATTTGGTCTTGAGTGGCTGGTTGTCTTCACACATTCATATCACCCAGTCTTTGGCTTTATGGGGTTTAATTGTTGGAAGCGCCTTGTGTCACTATGTAGTGTTCACTTGGGCATTGGGTTGTTTTTTCTACTATGGTCATGCTGTGGGTTATGTTTCTTCTTCTTGGCCCTTTTTTCACCTCAACATTGTAGTTGGTTGACTAGAAATCCACGAGGGTTATACCCTGCGTGTGTTAAGTATCGTTACAAGGATGAAATGGAGCCTTGCTCCTATGGTTATAACCTCTCCTGTCACGTGTTTCATCACCCTGTCCATGAAGTAAATTGTGGTGTTCTCTGTGTATACACTGTTGGTCTGAGAGGTTTTCACCATAGAGAAGAGTCGGCTCTAGTCTCCCTATGATTAGCCACATAGAAAACCCTTAACTCCTCAAGTCTGAGGGTTGATAGAGAAGATCTTTGTGGCCTGTCAGGTTTACTATTGGTTATTGTTGATTGGTATGTATTGTCGATAAAAATGATTACAGGCTCGCCCATTTGATTATGTGACAATCGTTTCGGTTTTGGTATCTAGTCACTGCCTATGTTATTACAATGGATAAACCTTGCATGGTTAATTGGAAAAATCAAATACACAGTCGCTCTTCTTGTGCTTAAATGAATTGATAACCCAATATTGTTTTTAATTGAGTAAGTCACAACGTTGCTTCATGTCGATGAGTGGGTATGTGTGGGTTACCCACAACATGTTAGGTCGGGTTGTTGATTTTGATAACAGTCCAAGTAATAGGATCAACATTGAAGTTGGTTAATGAACGATTGAGGTTGCTACAAAGTCACAGGCTTTTGCTTTGGAGTTATCGGGATATTAACTTAGCACTAGTCACAATTGATTAATGATGTTTCACATGTAATGCATTTGTATGTTACACCATGAGTAAATGATCATTGTAACTGTGTTTTATTTTGGCCAAGTGGTTATTGCAAACGAGACGACTGTGATAGTTTCATTACATGTATAAGTATGGTTATTCAATTGCATCATTGAGGATAAGCCCGACTTTTACATAGCATGGTTTTGATTGCAGTTTGATTAATTTGAGCAATATTGTATTAGATTGATAGCTCGGCACGATGGGTTGAATTAATGATACTATGACTGTGTGTTTAGAATTGTCAAATGGGAATGTTGCATCGTGGTGTTTGAGGTATGGCTGCCCAATGTGTATGCTATGGATATTTTTGGGTTGCACACTCAGAGATAGCCATAGAGTTTTAAACATGGCTTTGTTGAGATTAGATTATTTGTATTATGAAGTCAGGTATGTTTTTGTTGCCTCGTTGTGTTGGATAGATATCCCAACATTTTAAATTTTTAGAGTCCAATAAAAATTGGACATGTACAGTCACAGAAATGAAATTGTGTTTTCTCGAATGGTTTTATTTTTCCAGCATAGTGTGAATTGAAATGGTGATTGGTTATCTGGGTGTTTAAATGACAAGCTAGGATATTTGCAAGATGAATATGGATAATTGGTTGAATGTCCATTGGGTATCTTAAATGAATGTCATGCATTCTAAAACAATGGCAGGCATGAGTGTTGTGACAGTATGATCACATTGTAGTTTAATTATTAAACAAATGTAAAGACAGAATCAAGCATGTTTTTTATGCCTGCATTTTATGAGAAAAGTGAAAATAATCTACTGTGTATTTATTTGGAAATTTCTTATGGATAAATGGGAGAAAAAAGAGCTCCCTTACAGATTGTTGTGGAATGCATACTGTTTTGATTGTTGACATTGTGTAAATATTTGGTTATGAACAATGAACTAGTTAATGCACAGTAGTTGTTATTGGATCATAATGGTCATTTGGTTGGTGTATTTCCTTTTTCGTAATGGTTATATGGATTACCTAATTAATTTTATGAACAATACCCACTCTCATTCCCCACCATTATTTCACTTTTCGCTAATTACAACCCCATTTCCTTCCCACATTCATGTTTTTACTCCTTGTTCTAAAATTGATTACAGTCAAGGAAAATTCGGTGTTGAAGTAGTTGGCAGTAGCGGTGTCTTAGTTGAATTATAGTGATGTTTTCTTTGGTTTGCAGTTGATTGTTTTTGTCTTTGAGAAGTAACCATTTTTCCCCCTCATCACATCATGTTTTGCTCAATACAAACCCCTCACATATCCCAGGACCCTTTATTCACCCCCTGCTCATTGATAAATAGTTAAACAATTTGTATGGATTGGATTGCATGAGTCTGATACATTGTTGAGCCAAATCTATTTCATATTTTTAAGAGTTGTCATGTATGGTTGTTTAAAAGACTATTTTCTAATCAATCATGCATGAAGGAATGAGTTTTTTCATCCAAGGTAGCCATGGTTGAGGAAACCGAGGGAGAGGTAACTAGAAAAGAGGCCCAAGAAGGCCAAGGTTCTCCATACATTTTGATGTTGACTGTCAAGAACTTGGCCAGTTGTTTCAGGCTAGATTTTTCAATTGGATTCGGCAAGGAGTGGTCCAACCTAGGCCTGAAAGGCCTCCCTTCTAATTTCTGCAAGCCCCTAGTATCTCTATGCCTCCTCATGTCTCATTGCAACCCCTGGTTCCTGAAAATGATGGATGGAAAGATATTTTCCAACCAACAGTCTCCCAACATCGTGGATGGCCTAATTTATCCCTACCTGCTCCTCTACTTATTAACCCCATTGTTCAAGCTTCCCCCCACTCACCAGTGCAGTCCTCTCATGCTAGTAAAAGGTTGAAAATTAAGGCCCACCATGCCCTTGATAAAGGAAAAGATATTGTTGCCTCTCCCTCACCCTCCAATGGCTATGACAAATCCGTGTCTTCCTGGATGCATTTGAAGGACAATTGTGTTAATATTATGGTAGTTGCGGGAGGTATTTACCTCCATGTGTGAACCTGATGAGAATAGAATACTATGGAAAATAAGAGAAAAACCTAATGAGTTGGCTAATAACTCTAGAAGTCTTTTCATATTAATAAGATAATTTATATTAGGTTATTAGCCTCCAAAAGAAGAAGTCAGCCAGAAATAATAATAATATACTAAACAAACACATATCTAGAAGGAGAAGTCGACCCCAACAAATCTGGCAGAACCAGTATAAATATAGGGCGCCAGTTCTCATTTGGCACATCTCAGCACTGCAGTTCCCAGTTTGGTGCGCACTACAACTCCAAGTTTGGTGCACACATGTGGAGGAGGGTTGCAGGTGCAGCTGCAGCAACAACTAGTTTTTAGTATGAGCTTGGACTATCTCTTGGATAGGGTTTGGACTATCTGATCAGCTATTGTTGGTGCGCTATCATTGGAGGAAGATGCACTACACCATGTTTGGCTATCTAGCCTAGGGTTTGCTTCCAGAGTAATTCTCAGTCAATGTTAAGGTGCTCGAAGGGTGGCTTCGGCCTATGGTTGGGTGACGAGGGTATCATCAATGGTAAAACGAGCACACCATCTTCTATATTCTAACAGGTTATGGTCCCACATCTCCTTCATTCAGTCTAAACGCTAGAAGGACACATAGCCGGTATGATATTGAGCTCGTTGAGGAACTGTCACTAGGGTTACTAGTAGAAGCAGCTCCCAAGACACTGTCGCTAGGGTTACTAGCATGAGCAGTTGTAGAAACCCTAATCCTCTTATTGAGGCACCTTAATTGAAGATATTGACCTAATCTCTGGATAGATCAGTGCACCCTAGCCTAGTGCATCTCCTGATACTCTTAGAAAGCCAAGACATGAAGTTTGAATTTTTGGTCAAAATCTAGGGTTTGACCAAGTCGAGCAGCCATGACGAACTCTATGAAGTCTGAGAACAAGTTAGATGAAGCCTCTAACTTTATAGCATGGAATACAAGGATTGACCTCATCTTTTCTAAGAATAAAGTGTTGGATATCATGAAAGGAAAGATCGTGAAGCCAGAGTTTGAAGAAGGAGAAGAGAAGGAACCACAAAATGTTGCAACAAATCTCTTCTCATTCAAAAACATTGGACAAGTTATGAGTCTGAAGAATGAGCTCTGTGACATGAAGATGAAGGAGGATGACAACATAACATCATACTTTGTAAGGATCTACCAGTTAAGAGACCAACTACAATCTATTGAAGAGATCACTTCAGAAAAGGAATTGGTGAACATAGTACTTAATGATCTTCCCAAGACATCGGATGCATTTTCCACAAGCATGAACACAAGGAAGGTGTATCCAACATTTGAAGAACTTTGGACTTGTTGTTCTCAAGAAGAATCAAGTATCAATACAAAATAGAAACCCCAAAAGAAGTACGACAATCAAGCTTTCACAGCAAGATTCAAGAACTTCAGGAACAAAAGGAAATTTGGTTCAAGGAGGAAGCCAAATCAAGAGAAAGACATTTCAGAAGTGCAATGCTTCAACTGTCGAAAGTATGGTCACTACAAGAATCATTGTCTTGAGCTAAAGAAAAGGAAGGAGAAACACGAAGCATCAATTGCCGAAGAAAAGGAACCTACAAATAAGACTAAGCAGGATGGAAGAGACTTCTTCTTCTAAAAGGTAACAACACTCTTCTTTTCTCTTGTTTGCATCGTCTTTGTACATATCTTGTTTGCATCGTCTCTGTACATATCTTGTTTCAATCGTCTATGTACATATCTTGTATATCTATCTCTTGGGAGATAATGTGTTTGAAGAAGAACTATACCTATGGAAGAACAAACAATATGAAAAGAGATATCATTAGATAATACACATGAAAGGATGAAATACAAATCATGTGGAATCTATTGCAAGATAATCCGAATCAATCATGTAGAGACTTAGAAGAAGCAAAGACAGAAAGAAGTCAGCAATTGAGAAGAAATTGGAAAAATACTTATGACGTTTTGTAGAAGACAACAAGATGGAAGCGTGGACTCTATTAGACAAGAGAACAAATTATATATTGCATAAAACAATAAGGATGCGGATGGAAGCATGGACTCTGTCAGACGGAGGGAGCAGATTATATGCACTTATACATGAAGCAAGGATTAGGAGGGAGCTAATCCTATGATCCATTGAAGAGGATGAAATATATATATCCATGGTAGCATCCATAAAAGACATTACATGTTCAGTTCAACCGTAGAAGAAGACTTCTTTGAAGAGAAGCCTTAAAGTATTCCTGGTTGCCCATCTAGATCCGTGATCCTATGATGAAAGGAAGAAGTGGAATCTCTAGGGCATGGAATATATAAGAAACTCCATGGACCTAAGAACTAAAGGAAAACATGAAGAAGAACATGAAGATTCCAGGAAAGAAAGAAAAGCCAAAACAACCAGTCATAATATTAAGAATCAAAATATTACCAGTCTGATATGAACTCAATAAAAGCAATCAAGCAGAGGAACTGAAAGTTATGATGAAGAAAAATGTATGGAAGACTTATGAACAAAATCATTGCGAGATCTAGAACTATAGGTTCTCCTAGATGGAGGGAGAAGATTATGATGAATACCTATTCCAGTAAACCAGACATATCTCTACATACGTCATTATATCATCCGCAACATCCATGAGTCAGAATTCTACATCAGATGAATACAAAGAATGTTCTCCAGAAAAATTGAATAAAGAGCATATGAAGAGCAATCTCAAGACCTTGAGGCATACCAGAAAGAGACTCTTGTATGCAGATAGAAGAAGATAACTTGGTGTAGAACCTCCAGTGCGCAAAAAAAGAGTGGTGAAGATTTCCTATAACATCGAGATGACTACTCAGTAGATCAGATCTCATGATGACAGAAGAAGTGACACATGGATATGTTCCAGCTTTCCAACTATGATATACTCCATTGTTCAGATCTACATGAAGCCTTCACAGTGTTCCATACTAAAGTACATTTGAAATCAAGCATTACATTATCCACGATGAAGTCCAGAAAGGAGAAAATGATTCTCCAATACATATCTCCACAAATGAGCAAATAAGCAGACATTTTGGTAAAGCTTCTATCCAAGATGAAAGAGTTTGCGTACTCAATCTAGAGCTTGTAGAAACCACTTCCTTATTATTGATAAAGGAAGAAATGACTCTCCAAGTTAGGAGGGAGCATTGAAAACATTATTGAAGACATTCATCTTTAAAAATTGAAAAATAGTTTGTCTTGGAGAAATGCTTTCCTGTTCGGAAAGTGGATTGAGACTTCTGACAGACAGTCACTTTCCATTATGATGAACATGGGAAGTAGTTTGATTGTTGATGTATCATAGACAACGACTTCCCATTGTGGTTAACATGGGGAGTGGTCTAGGGAAGTCTCTCTTCTTGAGGGTTACTTAAGAAGACTGGCCTACCTCGTCGGACAACAATTTCTCATTATGGTTAACATGAGGAATGGTCCGTTTTGGAGGTTAATGCAGGACAGTCTTTTCCTCTTGTGGTTAACAGAGGAAATGGTCCGGACAGTCATTCCTTAGGGTTTATACACTCTCTCCAGGGTTCACTTTGATTAGTGTAGGAGGAATGGCCCAGGGTGGGGAATGGTCCAGGCTCACCAATCAAGGACAAACATTCCTTAGGGTTTATACATTCTCTCCAGGGTGCACTTTTATTAGTGTAGGAGGAATGGCCCGGGGTTGGGAATGGTCCAGACTCAACATTCCTTAGGGTTATACATTCTCTCCAGGGTGCATTTTTATTAGTGTAGGAAGAATGGCCCAGGGTGGGGAATGGTCCAGGTTCAGAAGACATGATAGTTATTCTTCCTTGCTTGAGAAGAATAGTCCAGATATCTCATTATTCTACTCTGAGGTAGATATTCTTTCAGAGCTCACAGATGTGAGTGAAAGATTGGCCCAGATAATTCAATTTATATCATAACATTGTTTATGTGTAGGTTGCTATCAAATGTTTGTTATGAAGACAGTAGATATAGACTACTGTGGTTGATATGTTCCACCATTCGTGAGGCAGATATTATTTCAGATCTCACAGATGTGAGTGAAAGATTGGCCCAGATAATTTAGTTTATATCATAACATTGTTTCTATGCAGGTTTCTATTAGATGTTTGTTATGAAGACTGTATGACAGTAGATGAAGACTACTATGGTGGATATGTTGCACTATTCGCAACTACA
>ML823229.1:53121-65329 GCA_009831015.1 Picea engelmannii | reverse complement strand
TCTCAGTTGTTCATCAAAGACAAGTATGGAAAGAGGTTGAATTTCATACCTCACTTTAGCATTTATGGTATAAAGTGACCCTGTAATATTTCATTCAACAGTAATTTATTAGAAGAGAACTGAATGAATATATAACACTTCTATACTTGATTACTTGGGGAATCTAGTTGGCGAGGAATGCCAAGATTTTTGAGGATGTCCAAGCTCCCACTTTGAAAGTTTCATTACAAGATATTTCACTATTTTCTTCTTATAAAGCCTTATATAAATCCAAAGCCTAGTCGTGTGATTGAAGAGGTGATAATGAACAAGGATTATGCCTGGATCTTCTTTGATGGAGTCTTCCAGGGTCCAAAACACTTTTGTAGCCTAGGTTTTGTGTTATTTACTATTGAGGATCATTGCTTCATTGGTAAGGAAAACCTGGGTATTGGGTCCAATAAGCAAGGTGAATTTAGATAATTATTCTTCCCATTGAAGTGTGCTTTAGAGAAAAATATTGTACAACTACAAGTATTTGGAGACTCTGCTATGACTATCAAATGGATGAACAATAAAATCTAGGTCCACAGTACTGGTCTTTCATAGTTAGCTTTACACTTGAAGGACATCTCTAATTTTTTCAGATAATGAATTTTACTCACACACACACACACACACACACACACACACACACACACACACACACACACAGAATTGAACAGTTTTTCCGGTTCACTATCTAAGAAAGATTTTCAATTTATCGAGGGACATTTGGTTTCCTTAACCTTTTAGAATTTTGAACTTATTTGACTATCGATATGTAATATGTTAACCGATGATGACATATTTTGATTACAACTCAATTAGATATTTAAATTTTTGGGACATCTTACGAAAAAGATACCGATAGTGGGAGTGTAGGCCAACAAAAACTAGTCATACATTGTATGTGCATTACCACCTAAGGATTGTATTTTCAGTTTGTATTGAATAAAAAGTATGTTTTTTTTCTTGGAAAAAATAAATATATAACAACTAACCAATACATATTATATATAACAAGAAATATAACTAACTTATGTATTATATAACTAATAAATATATTATATAACAATGAATATATCTAAATTATATATCATATAACTAACATATTTATTATATATAACATTTAACAACATATATAATATACCGAAAATGATTATTGTATTTTTTTCCATGTTACATTACTCGAGGAAAAACCCTGAGTACTTCCCTTGATTTTAAGGATGGTATCAAGGGTAAACCCTAGAATATTCAAGGCATAAGACTAGTCAACATGGCTCAAAGCCATTACAATAATATACTTGTTAAGAAATCAACATGTCACTTGCGGGAATTGAACCTAGGTGGGGATGATAATGACATTCTTCCCAACCACCCAAGCTAATTCCAATTGACATATAATTAACTCATTTATTGTGTGTGTATGAGAATACAAACCTTTCATTATTATTTTTAATCCTCATCTTGTAACTCTATACTGACCCAACTTACTTAGCAACTATCATTAATGAGACAATGTAGATTAACTTTCACTAGAAAACACCTCTAACTTAGTGTGACATGGCATATGATTTTACTCTTCTAATATATTTCTTAGGTGGTCCATTTTAGTCCCGAAATTTACTCTAATCGATCACCATACCTATACTATTATTAACTCTAATGGGTCATTCGATCTTCATTATATCCCTAATGGGGTTCCCCCACTAACTAACTATTAATTGACCACCGATACCCTACCTAATATCTAATTACCACTAATTAACCCTCATTAGCCCCTTATTACTTCATAATTTACCCCTAATTTCCACTAATTAACCATGAATTACCCAACCTAATTACCCGACATAATTAACCTATCATGAAAATCAATGAGATCATGTAGGTAGTAATAATGATTACAAATATGATGATGATGTAATTTAAACTTCAAACCCATCATGCAAATCAATACAAAGATCTTGTGGGCAGTAATATTGATTACAAATATGATGATTGTGATGATCATGATGATAACAAGGAAGAAAATAATGATGATGAAAATAATGCCAACGATGATGATGATGACAATGATGATTTTGATTTCTTGTGGGTAATAATATCAATTGTAAATACGAGTAGTATTAATGATGGTGATGACGATGAAGACGACAGTGAGTATGAGGACAATGAGTATGACAAAGACTACAAATTAAGATATAAATATTCCTATGCAACCATGATATAGTATAATTTTATTATGATGTCACAAAATCAAACCCTATATCACAAGGCTACCTAACAATAATCATTTTTAAGAAAATCCATCGAGTTAAACAAATTAAAGAAGTCATTTTATAATACAAATTGGTAAAGCAAGAGACTATCCAAAATTATATGCATCACAAGGGTATGAATTACCGCCTAGGACACCTTTTGGCACCAACAAAGTTATTCTTCATTCATATACATGACTAAAATGTAAGACCTAACCTCAAATAGGAATTCGGTGATTTGTCCATATTGTATGCAATTATTAAAGTTGATTGAAAAGTTCATTCTTGTAAATAAATGCAACATTTTCATCAAAAGATAATTAGTTTATTAATATTCTTGGTTTATGTTTTTGTTGAACTAGGATTTGTTAGTTTGTTCTATTTAATCCCCTCTTTCTCTTGCAAATCTCAAAAATTGACTTTTTGAATGTAACAAATGGAAATACACTCTATTTGATGCTCTTGCTAGAGATATGGCCTTTTCCATGATGATTCAAGCCATAGGGAATAAACCAAACTAGGATTATATCCAATGAATTTGGTGATATTTTCAAAACATTTGGCACTTTCACATGACAAGAAGGAAAGGGAAAAATCTATGTAGCCATCATGAATGGATTTCTTCCAAATTCCTATTATGTAGAACAACATACTTTTGATCTGTATGCTAATTCATCCTAGTTCCTCATCCTCTACGTAAATCATGGGTGATGGGAACACAATATTAGTCTAATTGTATACATGTTTCTAAATGTTAGATGCATCATTGGAAGATCTTTCAAGTCCAACATGAACTTATTACCATCCTCCTTGACCACTATTTTCCTATATTTAGCTAGAAGAGCATGCTCATAAAATAATCTCTTGTTGCTAAGTGGATTACACATACCTCGTGACATCATTTCAACATGATGGTTCAAACCAAAGAAACTCCTCCCTCGAATACAGGTTAATCATCACGTTCCATTGGACGAAAAAGTGGAAACATATCTAAGTTCAGACTATTCCTGACTGATGATTTGGCATCACTTCAATTTTTCAAGATGCTTAGATTGACCTTGTGCTACAATATGAAGAATTTCAATCTGACTATATACATGGGGAAATTAATTGTATATGTTTCAATTCTGACGTTTATGAATAGAAAATTACTTTTACAAAGATATGTTATCTCCGAGTAGACATTGCCCATGTTGGACATGGTGGTATGGTGTTGGCATTGATGTCAAAGAAGGCCAATATGATCAATGTTGGACATGGTATTATGGTGTTGGCATAAATGTCAAGAAGATCAATATGGTATTGTCTTTAAGAAATAATATGTCTTTTGAGATCCTAAATCTCAGGAGAGATAGCATATTAGGTTGCATGAAATCAGAGTGCACAACATTAAGAACTTTGGAAAGGTCAAACGAAAGCTCAGGAAAAGGAGCACCTTAAGGAAGTGCTATTGAGATCGAATTCCTAATAGATCAACTGTAGAAACACCTTCAAAATTATGAGGAAACTCTGTTACAGTAGAGAGATATGAAATATGTCGATCGTTGACCAAAGGCACATATCAACGATCATGGTTTAGTTGGAATCCAAGTGTAAAGCCAAAGGAGTCTCATAGGAATCGAACCTATGAAGGAGATTGATCCCAGGTCAATAAATCTTCGAGAGAAGGCATATAAATGAGAGTCGTTAGATCTAGTTGATAAATTTTGGGTATAACCAGATCCGTCAGATTGAACCATTAAAACCTCATCCATTTGATTGGGTTGATGAGTTATGTGGCCATTCAACGTTGATCGTTCCAGGGATAAATGAGATTGAAATGGGTGGAATCCATGAGGTCCGAAACCACAAATTAATGTAGGTCGTCGATCAAATTATAGCATAACTTTATAAAGGTTCAAGACTCTGGAACTTCACCACTTCGACGACTATTAAAGATAAGGGAGAGGTACGAAGCTACGAAGTCTCTAAAGCCCTAAAATCCCACCAACCGTTGGATCAAGGAAGACCTTCGGGTGAATTCTTGACCATCCGATCGAGTATAGTGGAAGGACAAAGTAAACCACAAATTCTCGATGTCACGAAGTGTTGAATCCACGAAATCCCACCAACCATTAGATCTAGGGAAGAATTCAGGAGTAACGCAAGCCATTATATCAAGCAGTGGAAGGATGGCGTAAACACTTCAGAGGTATAACTCTGGGGGAGTTGAACGACTTTAGAGTTGTAATATCCCAGAGTCCTGGAGTATCGAAGTCCTGAAATAAATAAATACCATCCATCTCAACACTTGATTAATTCATAGCCGTTGGATTAAGCCAGTGGAAGGATAGCGTAAGGGGAGATGTCAATCGACAACAAGCAGTCAACATTACTTTATGAACACTTTGGTAGGTCAAACTCTGGGAGAGTTGGAAGATTTTAAAGGGAGAACTGCCCAAAGTTCAAAGTTCGAAGGATTTGGTTCCAACCCCTGGTCACAGGTTATGATCACATGTGCGATGAAGAGCCAACGTGTAAGGAACTTGGATATTAAGCACCATTTTTATCCCGTGGTCACAAAATTGGGTTACATGGAGTAAGCACATGAATACTAGGTGCTTAAGATGATAAGAACCAAGGACATAGCTCTCAGTCATAGCTATTGATCATGTGTATCTATGACCAAATCTCTACTGCTGAAGTGGATGCTGTTGATTAAGGTTGCTTGTCATTGATGTCAACCCTTTAAGGAAGTTGGAGAACCTAGGTTTGGGTAATGGACCCAAGTTTGTTTGATGGATAATGGTATGAGTTTTGATATATTTCTAGGTAATAATATTCTATATGGATATTACATGTTATGTCATTTTCAGTGGTATGTGGAACGTCACATAACTCCTCACGGTTAGAGAGTTATGGCCATGTGAAGTTGGAGAACCCTCATGAGTCATCTAGAAGCCCCAAAAGGTCAAAGTAGTCAAAGTGGTTTACGAGATTTTTAGAAGGTAAATAATAAAGTGAAGTGATGAGTGTACTATAATTCAAAGTGAATACAACATAAATTGTTTAAATAATAAAGTTAATGGAGAAATTACTAAGTTGACAAGTGGTTAGAAGCGGGTTAGCCCTAAAATAAGGAAAGTGGTTTAAGATGGTTAGAAGGTAACCCCTTGAGGTAAAGTGAAGTGATGAGTGTACTATAAGTCAAAGTGGATACAAAATAAATTATTTAAATAATAAAGTTAATGGATAAATTACTAATTGGACAAGTGGTTAGAAGTTGGTTAATCCTGAAATAAGGAAAGTGGGTTAATATGGTTAAAAGGTAACCCCTTGAGGAAGCTACACGATAGTATAAATAAGAGGCAATGCTCTCTCGTTTTAAATCACACTTAAGCATATTTAATATCTATAGGTGACTGAGGTAACCAAATGATATCTAAGCCAAATTTCAAAGAGAAGGTGCAGTAAAGAAGGTCAAAATTCAAGGGAGGATAAATTTTTTTGATGATGCTTTCTAAGGTTTACAACAATATATCTCAAAGTGATAGTGTGATAGTGTTTCCATAATTATACTTATACGTCAGGGTGGTTGGGTGGGGCAAGGATAGGTGATTGTATCCACCTTCCGGTTGTAGACAAAGAACATAGGGGGTTGTAGCCTCCTTCTGGTTGTAGACAAAGAATTGGGGAGTTGGAGCTTCCCTAAGGTTGTATCCTGAGAAACTAGGGGGTTGGAGCTTCCCTAAGGTTGTATCCTGAGAAACTAGGGGGGTTGGAGCCTCCTTCCAGTTGCAGCTGGAAAACAAAGGAAGTTGGTGCTTCCAATGAATGTAATTATTCAAGACATATAAGAAAAAACATTCTGTGGTTTTCTCCTACTTTGGGTTTCCACGTAAAACACTGGTGTACTGTGTATGTGTATGATTGTTCATTTGTTCATTGCTTATTTACTCTGCAGTTATTGGATGATAATGCTACATTGATATAACACTTGGATTATATGGTTAAAAAGGATTAAATTTCTCTATTACTGATTCACCCCCCCTCTCAATAATCCAACAATTGGTATCAAAGCAGGTTCCTTCATAAATCAGTTTAACCACTGAAAGGTAGATCATGGAGAACAACAACTTGTATAAAAATGGAATACCACAGTTTGATGGGCATAAGTATGCATTTTGGAGCATAATGATGAAGACATATATACAGGCACAAAGATTTGAAAGTTTGCAATCAATTGTAGATAGATACATAGTACCAACAATTCCGCCAACAAATGACAAAGCAGTGAAACTCGGTCAGAATAATTCCAAAGCCACAAATACACTTCTAAATGGTCTTGGTGAAACGATATTCACCAAAGTTGCACATTGTAAATCCGCTAAATAGATTTGGGAAAAAATTCAAAATATTTATGAAGGAGATTCAAAAGTCAAAGAAACAAAGCTTCAAAATTACTGAACAACTAAAGATGAAGGAAGATGAGAATATTGTAGCTTACTTCTTACGATTCGATGAAACAATAAATACAATCATGGGATTGGGAGAATAAATTCAAGAATCTGTAATTGTTCAAAAGGTACTAATATCTCTTCCTATGAGTTTTGACCCTAAAATATCAGCACTAGAAGAAAGAGCAGATCTAAACTCAATATGAATGGATGAACTAGATGGAATATTCACAACATATGAAATGAGAATTGAAAAGGAAAATCTAGATGTAAAAGAAGCAGCCTTCAAAGCATCCAAAAGATCAAAGGAAAAGGGAAAGCAACAAGAAAAATAATATAGTAGCAATAGTGACGTCTCAGAAGATGATGAAGAAGTGGTCAACTTTGTCAAAAGACTGAAGAAGGGAACCGACGACAGGTATAGAGGTAAGATTCCTTTAGTTTGTTTTAATTGTGATGGTATTGGTCATTTTTCTAACAAATGTCCTCATAAGAAAAAGAGAAATGATGAAGGTTACTAAAAAAACAAACAAACATATAAGGGAAAAAAAACCACAAAGAAAGTTTTCAAGAAAAGATTATGCACCAGAGAAGACATCTCATCATCAGATGAAGATGAAGTCAGTGACAGTGAGACAAAAAGAGTTCTATTCATGACAGTAGAAGACTTTGATAAAGAAGACCCCGAAGAAGAATATGAAGAAGCCGAAGAAGAATATGAAGAAGTTGAAGAAGAAATTGAAGATGCAGAAGTTGACTACCAAGAGGAATTGTTGAGTGTCATAGAAGTTATCAGAAGAGAAAAGAGGAAAAACAATAAGCTACAAGCGGAACTAGACAAGAAAGAAGACACTCAGGAATTAGAACAAATGATCACAAATTTGAAGGTTCAAATTGAAGAAGATAAAAGAATTGAAGAAGCACTCAAAGAACATCTAGAAAGAAGAGACAAGATTATTGAAAATTTGGAAGCATATATTGTCACACTAAGAAAGGATATTCAAAAGAAAAATATGCAGAACAACTCAAAAGTTTTGAATGACATTATCAATAGTCAAAGGCCTAATCATTACAAGTCCAGACTTGGATACAATCAGATAGAAAATGGATCAAGCTCCAAAACAACAGAACAAGAAACATATCCAAAAAGATATGCAGAAACAATCAAAGGGGATAGGAAGGTATACAGAGAAAATTATAGGGACACTCCTCCACCGAGAAGATTCAAATTTCAGAATCAACGAGTGACAAAAACAATTAGGTCTCAAGAAGAAGAAGGATTCATAAGAGCACCTTGTTTCATAATATCTTCAACTCCTAGGTATCAAACTATATTTTTTGGTTTATGTTATACATGTAATAATTTTGGACATAAATCTATGAATTGCATAGCTAACAACATGAACATAAACAACTTTGAAATTCATACACAAAAGGGTTATCCAAGAAGGCCTAGTGAAACACAAAGAATAAGTTACAACATGTTTGAATCATTAAGCACTGAAGTGGAATGCTACAAGTGTAAAACCTTTGGACACATGGCCAAATATTGCAAAATGACAAACCCTCCTAGAGAATCACAACAGAGCAACAACAATCATAGACATGAACCTCATAAAATGACATGGATAAGAAAGCAAAATCAATACATCAATGAAGAATGCACATTCGCTCTACAAGAGAAGAAGAAGAAACATGGTTGGTATGTTGACAATGGTCGTTCAAAACACATGACAGGTGATAGAGACATGTTTCTTACATTAAGAAATGAAATAGATGGATCAGTCTCCTTCAAAAATGATGATTCAACTAAAATCATTGGAAAAGGCACAGTCAGAATTGGGAACAAGAATACAAAAGAAGAAAATGTTCTACTAGTAGAAGATATGAAACATAATCTTCTAAGTGTGAGTCAAATGTGTGACCAAGGTCATAAAGTTACTTTTGATTCACAAAAGTGAGAGATAAGAAAAGAAGGTTCAGAAAAATTGATTCCTACAGTTGTGAGAACTTCAAGCAACATATATGTGTTAAGTGAAATTGGAAATGAAAAGTGTTGTCTAGGAAAGGAATATGAAAGTTGGCTATGGCACAAAAGAATGGGTCACATACATTTTGATAATGTTGTCAAAGTAAAAAAAAGAGAAGCAGTTAGAGAAATGCCCCAGATCACAAAACCAACCAACACTTTATGCAAGCATTGTCAACAAAGAAAGCAAACAAAGATCATGGTCAAATCAAAGGAATATTCAACAACAAGACCACTGGAAATTGTGCATACTGATCTAGTTGGACCAACTACAACAAAGGGTTTAAAAGGTGAGAAATAATTTATGTTATTAGTTGATGATTATACAAGAATGACTGCAATTTTCTTTCTCAAAAATAAGTCAAAAGCTTTTGAAAAATTCAAGATCTACAAGGAAATGGTTGAAAATGAAATGGATTCAAAAATCAAATGCTTGAGATATGATAATGGAGGAGAGTTCACTTCAAAGTAATTTATGGACTACTGCAGCAGTCATGGAATAAAAAGGCAATTCTCTGTTACTAGGACACCTCAACGGAATGGAGTTGTTGAAAGAAATAACAGGACAATACAGGAAATGGCTCGAACAATGCTAATGGATTCCAAATTGACAGATATTTTTTGGACATAGGCAATGCATACAATAATTCACATTCAAAATAGAGTAATGCTCAGAAACAACACTGACAAAACTCCCTACGAGCTATGGAAAGGAAGACCAATAAATGTGAAGCACTTCAGAGTTTTTGGAAGTAAATGCTACATCAAAAGAGAATATGGCAGAATGGGAAAGTTTGAATTTCGTGTGGACAAAGGAGTACTCGTTGGTTACTCAAGTACAAGGAAAACATATAAGTGTTACAACCTAAGATTGAGCAAAGTTGTGGAAAGCATCAACGTAACAATTAATGAAATAGGTAGACAAGAATTAAAGGAAGAAGAAAATGAATCAAAGGAACAACTTTACGAAGAAGAAACGAAAGATGAAAAAGAAGTATAAGGGGAAGATGAAGAGGATCTGATAGAAGAAGAAGAGAAAATTCAACAAGTGCCTCCAAAGACACCTAGCAGACGAGTAAAAAAGAACCATCATTCAAATCAGATTATCAGAAACAAATATGCAGGAGTTGAGACTAGAAGAATAATTTGTTAACCATAACAAACACACCTAACACTCTCATTTATGATTGGACCAACTTGTTTTGAAGATGCCAGTAAGGATGAATTTTGGAATAAGACCATGGATGAAGAATTGGATAAAATAGAGAAAAATGACACTTGGGAATTGGTTCCAAGACCAAAGTATAAGAATGTGATCGACACAAAGTGGGTATACAGGAATAAATTGAATGACGATGGACAGGTTACAAGAAACAAAGCTAGATTGATATGTAAAGGATATGCACAGGTTGAAGGAATCGACTTTGAAGAGACATTTTCCCCAGTTTCCAGAATGGAAGAAATCCGATTTCTTTTATCTTATGCATGCTCCAAAAATATTAAAGTGTATCAGATGGACGTAAAATCATCTTTTCTGAATGAAGAACTTGAAGAAGAATTCTACATTACAACCAGAAGGATTTTAGTTGTTAGAGAACACAGATTATGTGTGTAAATTAAAGAAGGACTTGTATGGTCTAAAACATGCTCCTAGAGCATGGTACTCTAGACTGGATAAATATCTACAACATGCAGGGTTCATAAAAGGAAGTGCAGACATCAACCTCTACATCAAGGTAAGTCAAGATAGTATTTTATTAATTGAATTTTATGTTGATGATATTATTTTTGGTAGTGATGATGACATGTTAAGCCAGGAATTTGCAAAGGATATGCATAATGAATTTGAAATGTCATTACTTGGAGAACTATCCTCCTTTCTGGGACTTCAGATACATCAAAGCATCCAAAGAATTTTTATTTATCAAACTAAGTATATCAGAGAAATGATAAAGAGGTTCGAGATGGAATATTGCAAACCACTTATCACTCCCATGCAAACCGGTTGCAAGTTGAGCAAGGATGATGATTCAAAGTCTATAGATTAGAGGAAATACAGATCAATGATTGGTAGCCTACTATATGTGACAACATCCATACCAGATGTAATGTAGGAAGTTGGACATGTGGCACGATTTCAAGAAGCAACAAAGGAATCACATGTATTAGCAGTGAAGAGGATTTTGAGATATCTCAAAAGAACAAAAGAGTTTGGATTATGGTATCCAAAAGGAAATGATCTATCACTTATTGCCTACACAGATGCAGATTGGGCAGGTTGTATTGATGACCGACGAAGTACCAGTGGAGCAACGTTCTACTTGGTTAGTGTTTAGTATAATGGCTAAGCAAGAAACAATCATCAATATCTTTATCTACAACCAAGGAAAAGTATATTGCAGCAACAACATGTTGTACACAGGTTCTTTGGATGAAACAAACTCTGACAGATATACAAGTTGAGTATGATGAGCCCATTCCAATCTATTGTGATAATACAAGAGCCATCAGTATCTCAAAGAACTCGACGATGCACTCCAAGACGAAGAACATTCCAATCAAGTATCACTTTCTATGGGAACGAATTGCAGAAAAGAACATCAGAGTTGAGTATGTTGGCACAAAAGAACAAGTGGAAGACTTCTTTACAAAACCACTTCCACGGGAAGCCTTTGAGTATCTTCGCCAGAGACTCAGAATTATTTATACTCCAAAATAAATTCTTTTGAATGCTTATCTTATATGTCTTAGATGTACACGAGGAAGCACCATAAAGAGGAAATTTCAGTTAGGGGGAGCAACCCCGGATGGAAAAATACCGTTGCCATTGATGACAAAGGGGGAGAGATTTATCATATGCAGAGGACAGAGGCATGGTTCTAGGGGGAGAATGAGCGATATAACTTCAGTATTGCATAACATGATTTCAATATTGCATCAGAGTGTTTTCATCAATGCCAAAGGGGGATATTGTTGATTAATTTTGGTTGTCATTGATGTCAACCCTTGAAGGAAGTTGGAGAACCTAGGTTTGGGTAATGGACCCAAGTTTGTTTGATGTATAATGGTATGAGTTTTGATATATTTTCAGGTAATACTATTCTATATGGATAGTACATTTCATGGCATTTCTAGTGGTATGTGGAGCGTCACATAACTCCTCACGGTTAGAGAGTTATGGCCATGTGAAGTTGGAGAACCCTCATGAGTCATCAAGAAACCCCAAAAGGTCAAAGTAGTCAAAGTGGTTTAAGATATTTTTAGAAGGTAAATAATAAAATGAAGTGACGAGTGTACTATAATTCAAAGTGAATACAAAAGTTAATGGAGAAATTACTAAGTTGACAAGTGGTTAGAAGTGGGTTAGCCCTAAAATAAGGAAAGTGGTTTAAGATGGTTAGAAGGTAACCCCTTAAGGTAAAGTGAAGTGATGAGTGTACTATAAGTCAAAGTGGATACAAAAT
>ML823229.1:30878-52682 GCA_009831015.1 Picea engelmannii | reverse complement strand
CAAGTGGTTAGAAGTTGGTTAACCCTAAAATAAGGAAAGTGGGTTAAGATGGTTAAAAGGTAACCCCTTGAGGAAGCTACATGAAAGTATAAATAAGAGGCAAGGATCTCTCATTTTAAATCACACTTGAGCATATTGAATATATATATGTGACTGAGGTAACCAAATGATATCTAAGCCGAATTTCAGAGAGAAGGTGAAGTAAAGAAGACCAAAATTCAAGGGAGGATAAATTATTTTGATGATGCTTTCTAAGGTTTACAACAATATATCTCAAAGTGATAGTGTGGCATTGTTTCCATCATTATACTTATACGTCAGGGCGGTTGGACGAGGCAAGGACAAGTGGTTGTAGCGACCTTCCGGTTGTATTCAAATAACATAGGGGGTTGTAGCCTCCTTCTAGTTGTAGCAAGAGAATTGGGGAGTTGGAGCTTCTCGGAGGTTGTAGCATGAGAAACTAGGGGGTTGGAGTCTCCTTCCAGTTTCAACTTGAAAAAAAAGGAAGTTGGTGCATCCAATGAATGTAATTCTTCAAGACATATAAGAAAAAACATTCTGTGGTTTTCTCCCGCTTTGGGTTTCCACGTAAAACATCGGTGTACTGTGTATGTGTATGATTGTTCATTTGTTCATTGCTTATTTACTTTGCAGTTATTGGACGATAATGCTACATTGATATAACACTTGGATTATATGGTTAAAAAGGATTAAATTGCTCTATTACTGATTCACCCCCCCTCAGTAATCCAACAGATGTTTCATTTGGAAAGTTTAGAAAGTGGTCACAACAATAAATATGAGCAATTTACCTTCAAAGAACTGCCCATGCTGTCCACCTCGAACATTTCCTATTGAAACTATTTTCCTATCATCTAATTGGGCATGTTCTTCACAAAACCCATGTCGTAGAAGTTTAAAATTCGTTTGCATTGCCAAAGAATCTTCATACAAAAATCACTATCTAATTGGGTGTTCAAAAATCAATTAATAAACAAAAAGTTACCATTTTTGTTAATTAAATGAAGAGGTGCAATGGTTCATTATTAAAAAGACACAATGGTTCAATTTCATACCTATTAGAATACTATATAACCATAAAGGTATGGTGAAAGAAAAGGGTCTCTAAGGTCTACATCTGAAGATCAAAAGCATGTGCAGAGTCCAAGGAAGAAAGACGAAGATACTTATGAAGTGAGGATTAAAGGAAGGAGCAAGGAAGGATTAATATCCTTTGATAATTAAATTTTAAAGAAAGGGAGTTGGTGTTTCCTAGGGTTGGTGCCCTAAAATAAGGAAGTTGGTGCTTCCTAGGGTTGGATCCCTGAAACAAGGGAGTTGGTGCCGTAAAATAAGGGAGTTGGTGCTTCCTAGGGTTGGATCCTTGAAACAAGAGAGTTGGTGCTTCCCAGGGTTAAAGCCCTGAAACAAGGGAGTTGGTGTTTCCTAGGGTTGGTGCCCTGAAACAAGGGGATTGGTGTCTCCTAGAGTTGGTGCGCTAAACTCAATCATTTATATAAAAACTTGTAATTTGTATTTTGAGTTTATATTTATTGATGTTATTTACTGAAGTTTTTACTAATCAATAAATTTAATAAATAATTATTTAATAATTGTTAAAAGATATCAATACTGATTCACCCCTCCTCTCAGTATTGAACTACATTCCAACAACCCATGTTGGAAGGACCCTTAAATATATGATTTAGTTGATTTGATAATGCTCAGTAGACACTGTTATCATTTTATTTTCATCATATTGTTCAACTAAATTGATTTAAACTAAAGACATCATAAAATAGCTTCAACCATTATAATGAAGCACAAACTATGGAGAAAATCCCAATCAACCATGAAGGATGAAAGTCAAACTAAAAATTTTACCAAAATTAGGACTGTACAAGAACTTAGATTAGGGGCTGTGTGAACCATGTGATCTAGGTGGATCACCAGGCATGTAATCCTTTGATACATGAATGGTTATTGTTACACCAACATCACACAAAATTTAGCCTACTACTTGCTTACATGGTTACTCAATGCATAATTTTAGTCTTGGAACATTCAATTCAGATAGATTTTGATAGTAATAGTGGATTACTTCAGTGAACTAACATAGTTCAAGGTAAATGCACTGGTTTAGATTTGTAAAATTCTATAGTTTCCCCCCATATCTCTCTTTAGGAAAAATATATAAATGAAGGCATCCTCCATATAGTTCAATAAGTTCAAAGAGTGTGAGGTTGTGTTGCACAAGTTTAATGATAGATTGTAATCACTTTGTTGCATTCAATCTCATTTTGCTCCATGAGTGGTTTTGTTGCACATATATCTCCACTATTGTACATTTCATAAGGAGGAAAACAACTCCAATTATTTCCAAATCATCAAGAGAGTCTAAAAAAGGATAGAACACCCCTACAGAAATAGCTTACAAGTCATCATCATTACTTCCTCAAGGAAAAGTCTTTCTATTTTGTTTGTAATATGTCTTCGATAAAATATTAATACAAATAATTTACCTTCTTCCCCCCCTTTAAACCCTAGTTTAAATGGTAACATGTATCATCTTTTGAGTTTATTCTAACCATTTTATCTAATAATTTTATTGGAGATGTGCCATGTTGGTTTCTTATTGTCATCATGTGTAGGGTATTCAAGGACGTTGCTACATTTTAGCACACTTTTTCACCCTTATATCAGATCTGAAATAAAGTGAAAACAATGATAAAAAAAATTTTGTAATTGTAGGGAATAATGCCCCAAAGTGTCACAAATAGATCCTTGTCCATTTGGGTTGGTGCTTTCCAACCTCAGGGGAGTGTGCCTAGGTTCTCTTGCACTGTTTTTTACCCTGAAAATCTCCAATTAAAACTCAAAAAACAACAACAAAGGTTTTTTGGGCTGCAATTAGACAACCAAGAAAGTTACCGGATTTAATTTTAAATTTAATTGGTGAAATCCATGTAGTGTTAGATTTAAGAAGTATGAATAAAAGAGAAAGAAAGCACAATTAAATAGTAAAAAATAACCAAAATAAAAGGCTAAGAGCTTCTAACAATGCACAAATTACAACACAATACCAACAATATTTGAAAGCTTGATACGAGCATAACAAAGTTTATTCTTGTGCTTGCCAAAAGGCTGGTTGCACCATATAGTTGCATTCCCCCAGTATGAATAGTATTTGTTGGTTGCATGTCTCCAATATGACTTTTGTAGGATGGTGAAAATTTTCCAATATGACTAGAAATGACTAGACTCATGCCCCCAACATGACTTGCAACGAATGGTTTCTTGTCTTCAACATGACTCGTAGAGGTTGTTGACATATCTCCAACATGACTAGTAGAGATTGGTTTGATGCTCCTAGCATGACTTTTAGAGGTTTGTTGCATGTCTTCAACATGAATCACATAGCTTGTTTAAATATGTCCAGTATGACTGGACTTTTACCCCCAACATGACTTGCAATGGCCGGTTGCTTTCTCCCAAAGTGACTAGCAAAGGCTAGGTGTTAGTCTCCAACATGACTCTCAAATGTTGCTGACCCGATGCTAGTATGACTCACAGTGACTAG
Source organism: Picea engelmannii (assembly GCA_009831015.1). Taxonomy (NCBI): domain Eukaryota; kingdom Viridiplantae; phylum Streptophyta; class Pinopsida; order Pinales; family Pinaceae; genus Picea; species Picea engelmannii. Next base: position 49,102 of record ML823229.1, on the reverse strand, counting down.
GATTTCGCTCCAAACACGACTAGAAGAGGCTGGTTTCATGTCTCCAACATGACTAACAAAGGTTGGTGACTTCTTCTTCTTACTCTTCCTCTTCCTATTCATTTTATACTTCTAGTTACTAATAGCTAGAATTTCATTAGAAGAGGGAGAAAGAGGAGGAGTAGAATTCACAGATAAAGAAGGTGAAGGACCAACATCAATTTGATTCCCATGACATAAGGTGCATATATGAAAATATTCAAGGGCATTCAGAACATTCAGAGTGCTCCACAACCAAACTAGTAGTCCAACATTCAACCCGAGAATGTTCAAAGTGGTCATCAAGTGGGAACCAATGTTTCCAAAGAAAGGAAAATCACAAGAATCTCTTTGGGAAGGGGTCCCTTGGTTGGTATCCTCAATAAATTTAGCCATGATTTTCTTATGCATAGGTTCATCCCTTGCGAGATTGTTAACATTTGAAAAAGTCTCACGCATTGATTCTCGCAAACCAGTGGTATAAAAACCCACGCCTTCTAAGAGGCGGCCCCACACTTTCAAGAGAGATACCAGAGGTCCTTCTTAACCAATGGAGTGATTGGTCGACCACATTGAATCAGTTATCTGAAAGTGGTGGTATAGATACAACCTAAGGCCAACTACACAAAGAAACACTCCACTAAAAAGTCCTAAGAGAAACATCACAAACAAATAAATTATTCAAAACTCCAACCTAGGTGGATTAGGTATTGAGTCTAAAGAAATGAGAAAGTGTAAAGGAACCTTCCTAAAACCAACGCGGGTTGATAAAGTCCTGAGATCGATGAACGAAGGAGTGAGAAGAAATTACCCCAACCTCCATGTAACATCCCTACCTAGTGCAAGTAATCCTCGCTTCGCGGGGCACCCTCCAAGGGTATTGAAAGTGTGAGGCAATGTTTTCCTCAAGTACTGAAGGAATCCCCTCACAATCACCCCTGAGATACCTAAGAAAGGATACTAGAGCTACCAACTCGTAGTCAATGTTTGGGGGGTACATTCAACAGTCGGGACCGAACGTATGGGTAGGGTAGCCAAGTCTGAAGCTTCGAAAGTACTAGCATCACAGAGGTCCAAGTGGTACTCAAGAAACCCTCATATACATTCAATCCTCTATGCTTGGTCAATTCTTAGAGGGGTAATATCCTCAACTCTTCCTCATGTGACCTCATGTTTAACTCATGTGTTAGAGGAGGATCCTGACTATACTTATACGAAAATTAGATTTTCAACGCTCCTTAAGTCAGACTCCTATTTTTTGTTCAATGGCCTTGGAGAGTTATCTCTCCAGCCTATTCCAAGGCCATAACCTAGATTAAGTTGTGAACCCTAGGAACAAAAGTCTAGTACATTTTAAATTCAACATTCATTTTAAGCGGTTGTTCTTTACCCAAAGGATATAGAAGTGCAACTGATGTTGTTTGAGACTCTTGCAAAATGAAACTTATAAGAACACCAACAAAGAAAAACTTACACTAATTCTACAATGAAAAATAGTTTCAAGCAAGAAAAATCCATGAACAACTAATGTAAACTTTGAAATGCAACATTTTCTCTTTCCGATGAAAAATGCACAATGAAACTTTTTGAGAAAATCAAAAGAAGCAAACAAAAGAGTGTTCTTTGTTCTTTTTCCTTTGAAATGATTTTCGATATGAGAAGAAAAAAAAATCCTATACTAAGTTATTTTTCTTTTTCAAATATGAATGCAAAATACCACATAAGGAAAGAAAATGACCTACCAAAAGAAAACTAGTTTTTTCATTTTCTTCTTCTTTCTACTAAAGAAAAAACTAAACAAAAGATGCTAAGAGAGAATTTTTTTGGTTTTATGTTTTTATACTTGAAAAAACAAAGGAAATCACAAAAGAAAATTATTGAACTTAGATACAAACTTAGGTTCCAGATATGATCACAACAACATTCAACAAACTGAGACCAACATGTCAAAAAATGAGAAACATGCATATATACACACCTTACATAACATGCATATGTACGCATATGTAAAGGAGAAACATAGTTATGTATGCACCTTACATAACTAGTAAGGTGTATATATGTCAAAAAAGTGTGTTTTTTGATGAATCTAGAGGAGAAATAAGAGGATTAAGGTCTGCAAGTGGGAAAGGGGAAAGGCCAACATATCATCAATGCATATGTGGTGGAAATTGATGCTATAACAACCTTGTGCATCATTCCCCTCTCTAGTCCTCATTTCTGAACATGATATTTTCTTCATGTACCCTTAATTCTGCAAAAATGTGCATGCAACAATTATTGTTAGAAATTATGCATATCAATTTTTTTTATTATTAATTAGGCTACAGATCCTTCTTAATCTGAATCTATGAGGAATATTGATGTACTAATCTATATTCAGAGCCTTCAAATGTAATCTCCTCTAAATGATCTTTTCAATGATTGTACTTGTGCCTCGTTTTGGGTTATGAGCTAAAAGTTATGCATTTATGAATATTCCCTTTCTAGTCATTTGTGCCCTTTTTCGTTGGTCCCATATAGCTGACAGGCTATCTTCTGCTACTTGTAGAAGAAAATATAGTTAGAAACAAGAAAACATGTATGATGGGAATTGATAGAATTCTCAATGGTGAATATGTAACCACTTTCTAATTGGTAATCTGATTCTCCCTTCAAATTCTACATAAATTTTGATTTTTCAACTTTGTCCTTTTTGCATTTCCTGTGGACTTTAGAATTTTTAGAAAAAAATGTTATCTCCTAAGTTGAGAAAAACTAGCAAAATTTTAGTAAGAAAAAGTTGTCCAAATTGCTACAAAGGTAGAATGTTAGGTAAACAAGTTTTTCCATATTTGTGATATGGCATCCCTTTTCCTCCTTCAATGATCTAAAAATCCTCAAAATGTGGCCCGAAATAGTGTATTTTGGCATGTTTCTGCATCTCGATTCCAAATCCCTTGGAATCTAGCAAAAACCCAATTGGGTATCTTCATGTCTACTTTTTGGATTCACTATATTTTTTTTTTATCAATAACAGGTCCTTTGTCAAAGAGTGCCACCCGATTCTTCAAAAACCTCTAATTTTCATTTTTATGGAAATTTGTAGCAGAATTAATCAGTGACCCTTACTGACACTTTTGTAGGCATCCTCACTGTGGACATACCCTTTAAATTTCATCTAACCCTGGATTTCTCTTCTCTTGTTATGGCCAAAACAAATTTTTGGTTCCAAATGTTTTTTAATCATCTTCATGTTTCTCTTCACTGATATGGCATGTCACATTCCTCCTTTCCCTGTCCTCTACAAAACAAATTCTCTCCCATCTTTATCACATCGCACCATATTTATTTTCCTATCATGCTAAATAAATTTTAAATTTTGGCATGGTGATATATCTCACGACCAAATTTTATTCATTGAACCCAATAAATATTTGCGTGGAGATATATCACATCCCATAATTTTACCTCATGCGACGTATTTATCACACCTCATAAATTTATTTATCATGTCATAGAATTTTTAACCATGCAATGTATCACATTCCACAATCTTAATCCATGTGACATCTTTATCACACTTCAAAATTTGATTTTACGCGATGTATCACACTTAAATTTTCTTTGTGCAATACATGTTATCACAAATTTTCCTCTTTTTGATTTATTGAAGTTTTTCTTCTAACTCCTTCTCCTCTCTATCCTTCCTTATCTTTCACATTTCCAAAAACTTTCTTCTTTGCGATGTATCACACAATAAAATTTTACGGTATGATACGTTGCACCCTCCAAAATTTTCTTTATCATGATAATGCTCATTTCTTTATTGCATCTACTAAAACTTGATTCATGTGTGATGTATTGCACCAAATTTATTTTGGTACGATACATCACACTACAACAATTTAGTTTTTTGCGTAATATGCAATTCGTCCAAAAAAATTCAAAATTTTTCTAAGACCCAAGTCTTCTTCCTTATATTTTCTTCTTCTTCTATTTCTTTCTTCATTCATGCCATATCACACCTAACATTTTCAGGTGTGGTGTATCACATCAAAAATATTTTGTTGTGATACATCGCACCATGATAATTTAACTTTCTTCTTCCTTAAGAAAATTGGCTAAGTCTTGTCTTACTCCTTCATCTTCCCTACTATAACACTATGTTGCATGAAAAATATTTTCATGCAATATACAATATATGGCACAAAAATTATTTTCATGCAATACACAATTTTCTCATAAAATTCCAAGTAAAAAATCTTCAATTTTAGAAATAATATTGTGTTGCATGAATTTTTTTTTTTATGTGATACACATCGTATCATACAAAAATTATTTTTATGTGATATGTTGAAATTTCCCCAAAAATCTAAGTGTCGCACTGCCAAAAATGTTCCCTTTTGCAGTGTATTGCACCAAAAATATTTTGATGCAATACATTGCATCACAACAAAATTATGCTTGTGTGATGCAAGAACTCTTCAAAAAAACAAATTCTCTACGTTATTATCCCACTTCATAGGTTAAAACAATGTATCGCATGAAAAATATGTTCATGTGATACACACACACAATTTAAGAGTGTTTTCGATACTTAATCATTTTTCTAAATTTTTGAGCTCGTGACTATTGTGGAAATCATAGACTCAACATCCTTCGCCAAGTTCCACCACTCAGATCCAAATCAACCCCCATACAAACCAACCCCAATATGAAATTTAAATTGGGGATTTTTCCCAACTTAACACAAAGGAAAAACTCTGCTATCTTGTAGCAGATCCATGTTGGTCTGGTGTTAAACCAAGGCTCTAATACCAATTGTAATGTGCCCATTGTCATGCAAAACTAAAAAACTATGATACCCATTACAAAATGAATGCATGTATAAAGATAAAAATGCCCATGCAATAATCATTAATTTTAAATTCCTAAATGTAGACCATTTTAAGCATACATAACAATTAAACTCAACATTTAATAAGAAATAAACATAGTGAATAAGAACACTTATCTTATAATAAATCACACAACCAATTGCATACGACAGAGGTTCCACCCAACCATAAACTATGTTTCTCTAGTTCTCTTAGCAATAGGTCACCCTCGAGATGGGGCTATGAATCCATAAGAAAGAAGGTCTCATATGGATAGCTATTGTACACTCATAACCCAATACTCAACAAAAACTCATAGCAAGCTAACACAAATTCCAATCCACCAGATCTCTTTCCCCTCAATTTGCATAATCCAAGGAATGGGATCCCCTTCTTTGCATGCAATCCCTCACGCTATCCCACTTCCCCCGAGGGCCCCAACAAAAGTTGGCCAAGAAATATCTCAGATGAGGACTCTAGGAATTCCAACTATATAGGAATGCTCACAAAAAGAATTTCACTTGCTCTTGGGTAATTTCCTTCACATAAAATCACTTACAGGATTAACAATCTAACTCTCCATGCGTTTTACAGCTCCAACAAGTTGTCTTCAACACTACTATGGATTCCTTCTCTTCCCAACACCTAGAACTCTCTATTCTCTTTTATATCAAACTCTAAAAAATTCCCTCTCTCTATACTCAAATTTCCTTTTCTTTATCCATGCATGCTTTGACTCTCACATTTCCCCAAAAGGATTGTACCTAACACATTCTCTAATCACTAGGTGAAATGACTCTTTCACCCACCTCTTACATGCATGTGTTTTAGCCCATTCATCAATAACTAGTTGATATGACTTTTCCCACCAATCTCTTACATGCATTCAATGGTTGTTTTGATATGTCAAAGGAGGTAAACATTAATAATAAAAAGATTTATAAAAGTGGCTTGGGTTTATTAGGCATGGACTTTCCCCTTGGACCCTCATTACCCCCCTCTCTCTTATTAAAATTTAACCCCCATGACTCCATTCTTAGTCATCTGCAGTCGGTGGTGCATTTTATTTTATTATTTTTGATATACATCGCATTTACATATTACATCACTTGGCATGTGGCCATACATTGCATTTATAAATATACATCACTAATATGGGCATTAAAGATCGGGGTGTTACATTTCCTACACCAAATACATAATTTCTTGGTAGGAAGCATTTGAACTTATCCCTATGTTGATGCACACAACTTAATTATGCATTTAAAAAGATGAAAACACTACACATTAGTACTATCAAGGCAAAGTGTGACTTATACCCTAACAAATGCTTCTACAATGTGTATATTTTTAGAGATTATTCTAATGCAAATTTTAGCAACCTCTTCGGTAATGATTCAAAAAAGTGTTGGGAAACAAAATTACAGTAATAAAATACTAAACTCCATGGATCACTTTATTTATCAACTAGAGGCCATACAAAATTCTGAGGAGTTGTGCACTACATATGAAAAACTACAGAGGTCTAATTAATTGAAAAATGAAGTATCCAAAAGTTCTAATGTCCTAATCCATGGTGTTGTGGTAAAGTACATAATCAACCATAGTATACCAATGAGAAACATTTTTTTTCACGGATTATTTTTTTCCAAGAAAAATGTTGCATTTTTTTTAATTCCAAAATATAATTAAAAACACATGCAATAGGTTCTCACGACACATTACATATAAGCAGTATTTATGAGGATCTTGGTACCAAAAAAGAACTGAAGTCACCAAAGTGTTGATAATATATCTTGATCTCTAAGGCTCAAACCCCATATAGTTCAAGAACACAACAACGGTAGTTACAAAAAAACATTGAAGTGCTTACAATGTATTTTGAGCTCTAAGGATCAAACCCCATAAAATCCAAGAACTCAACATTCTCACAAAGGAGAGGTAAATCACATGGGAAAATAAGAAGGTTGAAACTCTCCAGCATTATGCAAAACAAAAAAAAATATTCTACATTCCTCCAATCAATCCACTACCATGAAATGTAGTTTAATCATACAAACCCTATCCCATAACTAGTTAAATACTAGGATTGAAAGTGCCATGGAGGCCAAATTTGCATCTTCCAAACCTCAAGTCAACTCCTCCATGCCAAGACATTGTTGATATGTAATGTAAAAATACACAGAAGCTAATTCATTGTGCCACATTTTCTCACACTTCCCATGGGAGTGGAGACTCGAACAAACCCTGAGTCCAAGGAGAGTGCTTGTAGTGAGATATCCTCCTTTTTTACAAAAGGTGTCACAAATACCCATAATGAGACAACCACCATCCAACTACAGAGGTGCTACCAAATAGAATAAAAATGATCACACTACCTCTTCACCACTAGGATACTTGGATGCTTAAGTCGAGACAAGGCTTGTTGCTCTAGGAACTCTAAGGTGTTGACTACATTCACCTACAACCTAAACCCTAGTCTCCAAGTGATACACCAAATGAACGAGTGATCGGAGCCATCCCCTACTAAAGAGAAACTACCCTATATCTATTCAACATACCCTAGGGGAATGGTTCTTATTTTCATCTCCTAAGACATATGGTATTGATACCATTAACCAAGGGCATGAGGAATATAGGTAAAGATGAATGATCTACTGTGTATACATTCACAATGTGAAATTGAGCTACATAGAAAAAATCATACTCACTTAGATTTGCAAAACTCATATCCCACATAATTGATTATTTTGACCAAAATTAATGTAAGGAAGATGAAATGCATAAGATTGTCAATGATCATGTAAAGCAAAAACATTGATAATACTAAACAATTGACAACACAAATAATCCATTTATAGGAATGCAAGTAAACTCATCTAAACATAAATGAAAATGAAAAAGGAGGGCTCTTTTGATATCCCTTTGAGTGGGCCCTACCCAAGGGGTGTATAGAATCATGCCACACACTCTTAAAATAAAACCAAACTCAAAATTTTATTCCATGATATTCAAAAATTACATAGGTATTGAAACTCTATCTTCAGCGAAGCAAAAATGAACTAGTTCCTAATATGAAAAAGAGACAGTCTTGGCACCTTAATTCCTCTTACATTATGAGCCATGTAAGTAATGATACTACTTTGGAGTAGCTCTAAATGATCATATCAATCATACCCTACATTATTAGGAAGTTGTTTACCTAGTATTTCCTCCCATTCAACACAACCGAGCTTGGGAATTTATTGTTTACTTCCCCTATCTAGTTCTAAAATGAAATATGGATAGGATTTGGAAATTTGAATTGCTCGCAAATTAAAGGGTTGTCCCTTAGAGTTGGACATATTTCTTAGTCGCCTTCATGAGTGGATTTGACATGATCCCATAAGTTACTCCCTTTTTCCTCTTGATTGAAGTGCTCTTGCAATTCTAAAGGTGGAGTAATTGAATAGATGTCGAGTCTCTCTTTGTTGTGAAACACATGGGATTAATTCCAAGATCTCTCAATCAAACTCTACAATAAACCTTATGTTACTAATCAATGAAAATGCACAATATTCCAATCAACATAACTCAAATAATGAAGACACCATGCATTCATCATGTTCTTCTGAAAATAAGCTACATATATAATTAATTTAAATAAACATATGTCCAAAAATATTTAGTTTGGCCACTAAGTAGGAGTATTTGAGAAGGAATTAGGTATTTGAGGTTACTATATAGTGAATATAGCAATAATACATTTGAAAAGGATAAGAAACATATGACAATCTTGGGGCTCATAAGGGAGCCTAGTGAGTATGTCGATTTACCAAGGCCATAACGTTTGCATCTGAACTCTATTTTGAGAGTTCTTTGGATTGTGACAAATATTGTTCCAATATCTACAAGTTTAGCAAGATTTACCATTAAATATGCCAAAAACACATGGGAATGGCCTGACAAAAAGCGCAAAAGTTTAAGACTTGCAAAACTATTGTAAATCTGAAAAGGTTCATGATCGTTTTTTAGGTTGTGGAAGACCTAAATCGCCACCCCAATTGATTGTTCCCCTTGGGATGCAATGAGCCCCATTGCATCATATTATTACATTAAATGGGTAACTATTGTTGAATATGATCCCCGATAAACCACTTTCCTTGGTGAGGTAGCTAGCCTACTTTGATGACTCGATAGAATTGTATGTTATGATGGTGGGTTCTCTTCATTTTGGTTCCCATGATATGGATTGATGTAACCTTATCAATGTAGTGATAAATGATATTTGTAGGGTCCAAGTGCTTGTGACCTTTGAGGTGTCCAAGATAGGCATAAAGTATGGCCAAAGTGGCTCCACATTGAAGATAGTATATAAGTCGAGAAATGACGAAAGATTCAATTCAAAATCATTCTCACCCACATCATTGGTGATGATGTACGAATCATATTAAAGTGGTATGAATTTCCTATGGGGGCCTATGAGTCACTTTGTTTGCAAGTGCAACCATACCTTGTCACCAACCTAAGATTTGTGTGGAACCTGGTGTTGATCTTGACACTAGTTGTTCTTGGCATTTTATTTCTATAAAATATTATGAATTTCTTGTGGGATATGTTGGATCCATTCAACAAATTGTGTTTCTTTGTTTGACTCATTACGAGCATGGGAGGAATATCCCTATGTTGATGAAATGGAAAAGAATACATCAATTGGGGTTAATGGTTGAAACTCCAAACACTCTTGAAAAGGGATATGGCCAATAGAACTATGAAAACTTTTGTTGTAGTTGTGTTGAACATAAGAAAAGTTGTCATCTCATGTACGTGGATGCTTAAAGTTGTTCATTCTAAGGATATGTGCAATCATAAAGTCAACTAAATCTATATTTATATCGATCTGGGGATGGAAGGAAATAGATTTGGTAAGTTTGGTGTCCATCATGGAATAAAGGCTAGACAAAAAGATACTTAGGAATCAATTGTCCCTCTCATAAACAATGGTCTTCAACTGTTGGTTGTGGAGCCGGATTATCTTCTCGATTCAGATGTTTGTTTTCAACCGTGCTTGGACCCCATTCCCTAACATGGGGGTGTGTGTGTGGGGGGGAGGGGAGGGGGCTTTCCCCCCCACAAATGTCTCCAGTGGGCTCCATGGGGGGGGTGACGACAATTTTTGTAGCCCCCCCCCCTGGCAAGGGATTCGGGGGCAGTGCCCCGAAGCATAATATTGGGAAAAATTGCCTTGTAAGATATTGTAATTTCATAGTCAATATGGATTGTTCATTATAAGGTCGCAGATCTGACAGTAGAAGTTATGTTAGGGTTTTTTTCCCTAGAAGGAAACCCTTTTTTATGAGGGAATTGTATTATGTCTAGGTATGTGTGTGATTATTGTATTCTGAGAGAGGACATTGTGAGAGAAAGAAGAGAAAGTTACAACGGGCGTGTTGTAGGTTGTATTCCTTCATTTTGCTGGATAATAAAAAGGAAGGACCTGGAAATTTCTCTGGTGGACGTAGCCCACACTAGGTGAACCACATATATCTGTGTTTTTATTGTATTGTATATCTTTTGTGTTTTATTTCCACATTTGTTTTATTTTATTTCTTTGCAATCCTATTTTTATAACAACTAGTATCAGAGCGAAAGGTAACACACAAGAAAATATGGTTCCTGGTTCGAGTGGGAACAATGGTGGAAGATGAAAAATTTAGGGTTGAGAAATTTAACGGCCAAAACTACCAGTTATGGAAGATGCATATGGAAGATTATTTATATCAGAAGGATCTATTCCTACCATTGGGCGAAATAGAAAAGAAGCCGATGGCCATGAAAGATGAAGAATGAGAGGTTCTTGACATAAAGGCACTAGGAACAATACAACTAATCTTGACAGCGTCGATGACTTTCAATATTTCAAAAGAAAATACAATGAAGGAGATGATGGATGCATTGGATAAACTGTATGAAAAACCCTCGGTGTCCAATCAGGTATTTCTAATGAAGCGATTATTTAATATTAAGATTCAGAAGGTGGGTCCATTGCAAATCATTTAAATGAATTTAATACGGTTACTAATCAACTGAGTTCTGTAAAAGTGGATTTTGATGATGAGGTCGGGGATCTTCTAATTTTGTGCTCATTTCCAGAAAGTTGGAATGGTTTGGTCATCGCTGTAAGTAACTCTGTCTTTGGTTCAAATACTCTTAAATTTGATGATGTTGTTGGTATTATCTTTAGCGAGGAAATGAGGTGGAAAAACATAGGTGAGACATCAAGTAATGCATTGAATGTGGAGAATAAGGGAAGACAAAAGGATAGAGGAAAGGGCTCAAGGAACCATGGGAATTCTAGGAAGGGCATATCCAAATCCAGACTGGGAAAGATAGAGTGTTGGAGTTTTGGGAAGAAAGGACATCTGAATAAAGACTCCAGAGCTCCAAAGAAACAAAGAGATGGACAACAAGAGAAAAAACATGAAGCAAATGTAACAGGTGATGTGTTAAAAGATGCTTTGATTCTTTCTATAGATAATATTTCTAAGTCTTGGGTAGTAGATTGAGGGGCTTCATTTCATGCCACGCCCCATAGGAAACATTTTATAGATTATGTTCAAGGTGATTTTGGACAAGTTCATTTGGGTGATAATGTACCATGAAAAATTGTTTGAATGGGTAAGGTACAAATAAAGCAAAATAATGAAAACCAATGGTTGTTGAAAGAGGTAAGACATGTTCCAGATCTAAGAAAAAATATAATTTCAATAGGACAGTTGGCAAGTGGAGGTTGTATATCTATATTTACAGATAATGCATGGAAGGTCAACAAAGGATCATTGGTAATAGCAAAAGGAGAGAAGGTAGGTACATTGTATTTATGTACTGGTAATATTGAATCTTCTATCTCTTTAGCTTCGACAAGAGTGGATACAACATTGTGGAATCATAGGCTTGGACACATGAGTGAGAAGGGGATGCAGATACTTCAAAAAATAAATTTGTTACCAGATCTTAAACAAATTGATTTGGATTTATGTGAGCACCGTGTTTATGGAAAACATAAGAGAGTCATATTTCTCAGAGTCAGAAAAGAAAAGAAGAGTGAAATGTTAGAGCTTGTGTATACAGATGTATGGGAACCAAATCAAGTATCATTTCTTGGTGACTCTCGTTATTATGTTACTTTTATTGATGATGCAACTAGAAAAACTTGGGTTTATTGCACTCGACAAAAATCTGATGTTTTTGATACTTTTAAGAAATGGAAAGCTTTGGTTGAGAATGAGACGGGAAAATGATGAAGTGTCTCAGATCAGACAATGGAGGTGAATATTGCAACAAGGAGTTTGATGATTACTTTTCATACCATGGGATTCGTAGAGAGAAAACAATTCTATGAACACCATAAGAAAATGGTGTGTCAGAAAGGATGAACAAGACAATCATGGAGTGTGCAAGGAGTATGAGATTGCATGCTAGGTTTCCCTTACAGTTCTGGGCAAATGTTGTAGATATTGTTGTTTACTTAATAAACAAAGGACCTTCAAGCTCTTTGGATGGTGGAATTCCAGAGGAGGAATGGACAAGTACAAAGGTAAACTATTCTTTTTTGAATACTTTTGGTTGTGAAGCATTTGTCCATATAGAATTATGAAAATCACAAAATAATTAGGAGTAGAGATGTCATATTCAATGAGAAGGTCATGTACACAGATCAATTGTAGGGAAAGAAATAGGAAAAAAAAACCATAATACACAGTGCTTGATGAGATCACTGAATTTTTTTTTCCAAAGGTACCAGAAAATCAAAACGTACAACAACAGGAGCAACATGTACCTCAAACTCTTGTAAGTGTTGTTAGAAAATATACCAGGTTAAGTAGACCCCATGAACGATACTCTCCTTCATTGTATTATTTATTGTTGACTTCTTCTGGTGAACCATAATGTTATGAAGAGGCAATGTAGGTAGACACTAAAAATAAGTGGGAATAAGACATGAAAGAGGAAATGGATTCCTTGGTAAATAACCAGACTTGAGACTTGGTTCAGTTGCCCGCAAGAAAAAGAGCATTGCAGATAAATGGGTTTACAGGTTGAAGGAGGAAGATGGAGGAAAAAAATGATACAAGGCTAGACTAGTTGTAAAGAGGTTTGCACAAAAGAAAGGTATAGATTTTGATGAAATATTTTCTCCCGTTGTTAAGATGACTTCAATTAGGACTATTTTAAGTATTGTGGAAGTATAAGATTTGCATTTTGAATAGTTAGATGTAAAAACAACTTTTCTCCATGGGGATTTAGAGGAAGAGATTTATACGCAGCAACCACAAGGGTATGAGGTCAAAGGAAAGGAGAATTTGGTATGCAAGTTGAAGAAGAGCGTGTATGGCCTAAAACAAGCTCCAAGACAGTGGCATTTGAAGTTTAACAGGTTTATGACAGAACAAGGTTATAGTAGATGGCATTCTGATCACTGTGTTTATTTTAAAAGGCTAGAAAATGGAAGTTATATTATCTTGCTATTGTATGTAGATGACATGCTTGTTGTAGAGTCTAATATGCATGATATAAATGTTCTCAAGAAGAAATTAGCTAATTCATTTGTGTGAAGCATTTGGGTGTTGCAAAGAAAATCCTTGGTATGAGAATAACAAGAGATAGGAAAAATCACAAATTGACATTGTCTCAGGGTGAGTACATAGAGAAGGTGTTGGAGAGGTTTAGAATGCAGAATGAAAAACTAGTTAGTACACTTTTGGCCAACCATTTCAAATTAACTAAGGAAATGTGTCCCAAGACATAGGAGGAGACAAAATACATGTCCAAAGTCCCTTATTTATCAACAGTTGGCAACTTGATGTATGATATGGTTTGCACAAGACCAGATATTGCACATGCAGTGCGAGTTGTGAGCAAGTATATGAACAATCCAAGTAAAGAATATTGGGAGGCAATAAAGTGCATTCTTAGGTATTTGAGAGGTACTACTACTTTGTAATGTCCTTTTCCCAATAGGAGATCCAGAAGAGGAGGTTTAATGGTCTAAACCGCCCCGTTAGACTATAGCCAGGGCCAAAGAGGGGTAAACAGGATTACTAGAGGTCACTCCAGTCACAGGTGTTATATTCAGAAAGTGACATTGAGCTAAAAAGGGTTAAAAGTGATTTTAAGTCATTATGAGCTAAAAATAGAAGTCAACAGTGAATTAGGGTTTCAACATGATTTAGGGTTTTGGAAATCAATAGCGAATTAGGGTTTCAGCATGATTTAGGGTTTTGGAAAGCTATAAAGGAAGGGTCAGCGACCTAATTCATCATTATGCAGATTATGACTTGTCATTGAGGAGAAGAGACACATCTCAGGAGAGATAGTTCAGTGTATTCCAGGAGGAAGACACCAGTTAGCTGATTTCGGTGTTGAAAGACACACCCTAGTCACCGAGAAGATCATCCAGGTCTTCCATCATTCTTCGTTGATTCTGTAGTGCTCCCATATTCCAGTTATTATCTTTTAGTTGCTTATTTGTATTCTGGCTAAGATCCTTTTGTCTTTTGATCTAGCTGAGTGTTTTTATTTTATTCAACCGTAGTTGCTTATTTGTATTCTGGCTAAGATCCTTTGTCTGTTGATCTAGTCAAGTATTGTCAGTTTATTCAACTACATTCGACCATTTTGTAATCCACAGATATATCATAATACAAACTTTGCAGTCCTTTGTCACGTTTATTATTTGTATGATCATTTATATGTTGTAAAACTTTGATCCTACACACACATTAGCAGCGTTTCCTAGACTAGCCAAGTCAGGAGCATTACAGTGGTATCAGAGCTTTAGTCCTGCCAGCCTGTGACTAAAGACAATGAGTGCAGTAGAAGACCCAGAGGTCCGTGAACACATAGGTGACGAATATGTCACTTACAACAGACATCAGGAAAGAAGGCATAGGCCTGATTTCCCCCCTTTTCCTTCTAGCTCAGAGGAAGAGGAAGAGGCACATAGAGAAGCAGAGAGAAGGGTAGAGCGTGAGGTTGAGCACGAGGCATAGAGGATGCTAGGAGATAGATATGAGCGACCAAAGGGCAGTGGAAAGGCCCTCATAGATCCAGAGGCAGCTTTCATGCAGGTTATCAATGGTATGTTAGCTAGTCAACGGACCATGTCTCAGTCCTTGGCATAGGTGGTTCATAGATTGGCTAGAGTGGGCACCCCAGATACACAAGTCCCGCATGCAGCACAGGGGAACTTGGGAGTAGGCAGTAGACTCCAGTCACCCTCTCGCACATACACCTCTGCGAGTAGGATTCCCAGACCCTTGTTTCCCAGTTTCCAAAGGGCACCCCCGGTAGCAGCACCACCACCAATAGCACAAAGGCCACCCACTCATGCCGACGACATTGCAGAGTATAGGAGGGAGTACGCAGCATTGGGTCATGACTTCCATCAGGACATGACCTTAGTCAAGTACTGTGGACTCAGACTCAGGAACCGCCCTAGAGAGCCGTAGAGGGGAGGACCACAACAACAACAAGGGCATAACCTCGATTTCATCCAAAAAGTTGGGAAACTCACCATCCCTTCTTTCGACGGATCGTCCAAATACACCGCCAGAGCTTGGGTACATAAGCTATACATGTATTACAAGCTCAACCAGATGACCGAGACAAAGGCCATCAATTTCGCGGCCTTACACTTGGATGGCGAGGCACACGAGTGGTGGTATCATGGACTGGTGACATTGGGTCATAGTCGCATCACCTCCTATAGGGATTTTATAGATAGAATCATGGACAGGTTTGACAGGAAGGATCATGAGATACACTTCAGGGATCTAGCCCAATTGAGAAAAATGGCACAACAGAGGCATTCATCACAGAGTTTCAGCGGGTAGCCGTGGCAGTTGCATATATATTAGAGCCCAGGCTGATCATGCTATTCACAGAAGGACTCACAGAGATTTTGAGAGGATGGGTGAAGGCATACAGGCCTCCCACTTTGCAGGATGCCATCCTTCGCACTCGAGATCTGGCAGACTTAGTGCCAAAGACTAAAACTTTCTCCAAACCATTTGTGCCCCAGAGGGATCAAGACAGGAAGCCATTCCAGAGAGAATGGAAGGGGAAGGAGAAGTTGGATGATGAGACTAAGCGAGAACTTATGAGGAAGAAGCTTTGCTTCAGATGCAGAGATCCTTGGGTCCCAGGCCACATGTGCATGGGCAAAAGAGAGATTCATTATATTGAGGTAGCAGTAGACAACGTGGACAGTGAGGAGGAGGAGAAAGACAGTGGATCCACTAGTTCAGAGGAGGATTCAGCACCAACAGAGGAGAAACCTTCCCGTAGACCACTGACACCGGCAAGAACCCATCCTCCAGTAGTCCCACAACCTCCAGAACAAGCTAACAGGAGGAAACCAACAAAGGGAGGTGTCATAGCGACCCTTTCTAGTGTTCCTAGGTATGATACCCTCCGTATCAGAGGGATTATTCAGGGGAACAAGCAATCACCCTGATAGATGGTGGGGCCACCCACAACTTCATTGATGCTTCACTAGTATCGAGACAAACACTTCAGACAAAGGAGTTTGAGGGGTTTGATGTTGCGGTAGCAGATGGCCACACAGTAGAGTGTCTAGACAGAGTTCCAAACTTAGAGATGAAGTTAGGCAACTACACAGTGAGTAACACATTTTATGTAGTTGACCTATCAGACACAGATGTGGTGTTAGGATTTCAGTGGATGATTACCTTGGGAAAAATCACTACCATCTACCAAACCTTGGAAATGGGATTTAGAGATCAGGATGGGAAGAAGGTTGTTCTAAGAGGTATGTCAACAGGAGCACCCAGGACAGTTTCAGCCAAGAGGATGGAGAGAATATTTAGACATGGGGAGGTGGCATATGCCACAGATTGCTTGATCACTACTTAGAAGGATTTGGAAGGTCGACAACAATACCATACAGAGATCAAGAATTTATTGGGACGACATCAGAAGGTCTTTGAGTCAATTCCACTAGGGAGACCACCTAATAGGGGGTTTGAGCACACCATTGAGTTGGAGGAGGGGGCCAAACCTATGATCACCCCCCCTATCGTCATCCTAGGAGGTTCAAGGATGAGATAGAGAAGGCAATCAAGGAATTGCTGGTGATGGGACACATCAGACCGAGCAACATCCCATTTTCTTCTTCAGTTGTCTTAGTTCTAAAGAAGGATGGCACCATGAGGATGTGGATTGATTACCGAGCCTTGAACAAGAAAACCATCAAGAACCGATACCCTATCCCATGCATTGATGAGTTGATGGATGAACTGCATGGGACAATTTTCTTCTCAAAAATTGATCTACGCTCTGGATATCATCAGATCAACATACGAGAGCAGCACATAGAGAAGACGACATTTCGATTTCATTTTGGACACTTCGAGTTCCTGGTTATGCCATTTGGGCTAACCAATGCACCCGCTACATTCCAGTCTTGCATGAACCATATATTCAGGGATCAGTTAAGGAAATTAGTCTTGGTTTTCTTCGATGACATCTTGATCTATAGCCGGTCATGGAAAGATCATATGAGGCACCTGGATGAGGTATTGAGCATCATGGAGGCACAATCATTATATGCCAAAGAGTCCAAGTGCGAGTTCAGTATGACAGAGCTGCTTTACTTAGGCCACATCATCAGTGCACAGGGGGTACAAAGGGTACAGGTGCACCAAGATAAGATCAGGGCCATTCTGGATTGGCCGACACCCAAGAACATGACAGAATTGAGGAGCTTCTTCGGGCTGTGCAGCTATTACAGGTGGTTCGTCCAGGTTTTTTCTCAGCTTGGAGCACCGCTGACAGATCTTACCAAGCATGGGGCCTTCATATGGATTGAGAAATCACAGGAAGCCTTTGATCACATGAAGGAATTTATGGACACTTGTCCAGTGTTGACACTACCAGACTTCACCTTGCCATTTGTACTAGAGTGTGATGCATCCGGCGAAGGGATCGATGCAGTTTTGATGCAGGGAGGACACCCCATTATATTCGAGAGTTGGAAGCTTAGTCAACATGAGAAGTTGTAATCCATTTATGACAAGGAAATGTTGGCAATCATGCATGCCTTGACCAAGTTCAGACAATATTTGGTGGGTAGCAAATTCATGATCAAGACTGATCACAATAGTTTGAAGTATTTCCTTAAGCAGAAGGACCTTAGTGAATGCCAACAGAAATGGGTGACGAAGGTACAAGCATTCGACTTTGACATAGAGTATGTCAAGGGGAAGAAGAACATTGTGGCCGATGCACTATCGAGGAGACCTGCGGCATGTTCTTTGATGGAGATTTCAGCAGATTGGAAATCCC